>CAJDSM010020470.1:21819-36487 GCA_903981925.1 Ostrea lurida
TACAGCTGATCAAGTTTTGTATGCACGACTAGGGCCACACTAGAAATTAATCGTAGGCATGACTAGAGCCTCAAGAAAAGCTGCTGATCAGGAATTGTAAGCAGTAGTCGGCTGTTCCTTAAACATGTCAGACAGCACCTAATGATGGGTTGTATTTGCGTGTTAGGTTATTGGAATTTGCGAAATGTTGGACAATACAAACTTGCTGGTGCTTTTACCTCCCCCTCCCCCTCCCCAATAAAATTTATGTGTATTTACTTTATATCGTTTTATGAAACCCCAAAGTCAATTGCCGTTTGAAAAAATTAAAATTTACAAATAGTGCTGAAGTAGTACTTTATAGTAGACCTCAGTATCGCAGGCGGTCTATAGTAGACCTCAGATGCATGGCCTTTGTCCTAGTAGTAGATCACCTCAGTATTCGAGCAGCGTCTATAGTAGGATCTCAAGTATTCACAGGCGTGTCTATAGTAGATCTCTAGTATCGCAGGAGCTGTCTATAGAGTAACCTCCAGTATCTGGCAGGCTGTCTCATAGTAGATCCTCAGTAACACAGGCTGTCCTATAGTAGAACCACAATCTTGGCGCTCGTAGTATCGTCAGTAGGCTCAGTGTCCTTCTATTAGTAGAGAACCTAGGTCATATCGCATGGTCTGTCTATAGTAGATTCTAGAACAGACGCAGGCTGGTCTATAGTAACTCAGAATCAGAGCTTCCTCATAGCTATTGCAGGCATGTTCTATAGGTAAGCCCAGAGTATCAGCTAGGCTCTGTGTCCTATTATGACGACTCGCATCAGTATCAGGCTCGGCTTGTCTATAGTAGGACATCAGTATTCGCAGGCTGTCTATAGTAGATCGCTTCAAGTATTCGCAGAGCTGTTTATAAGTAAGGAGCCTCAGTTGCGCATGGAGCATTGTCTGAGTAGAACCCTCAGGATACTGCAGCGGCTCGTCTATAGTAGACACTAAGTATCGCAGGCTGTCTATAGTAGACACTCAGTACCGCAGCTGTCCTAGTAGAAAACCCAGTATCGCAGAGGGCAGGCTAGCTAGGCTAGAACCTCAGATCAGCCCACGACATGTACCTCATAAGTAGAGACCTCATGACTACGCAGACTTGTCACTCTCGTCATAGATATCACATCATTTGTATTTATTATATATTGTATTTATTCTGATGGAGTCTGTCAAAATTGAGAGTTTCTATCCCTGTGGCTCATTATTCATTATGTGTCCAACCCTTTGCACTATATGTAACACTGCTACAGACTATTTAGATCTTTAGAGTATTTGAATTATTGTTATTTTTTATTTTTTGAACAGGCATCGATTATTCCGAGAGCACTGTGTGTGCATCAATGGAAACTATATCAAAGATTTAACAATTCTTGGTCGTGATTTGGCAAAAACAATCATCGTAGACAACTCACCACAGGCGTTTGGTTATCAGGTCAGTTGAGTGGGGGATTATTTGGGGAGTGGGGGTGTTTTTTCTTTTGCTGTTGTTAAAGACACCTGAAATTTGTAGTAATGTAATTTTTTGAGTGGGAAGTGCATCTTGGAACTTCAAAGGCAGGTCAACATGAATTTTAATTTGATTTTGTGGATCAAGTGTATTTATGAAAACACATGGAAATTCTTATAAAATATTACCTTTGTCTTTTAGCTACAGAAAACTAATGTGCAAATTATTAAGATTTATGTCTTGAAATTCAGGATTTCTTCAGGGGACATTGGTTCAAGGCTTAGATAAATCAATTCAACCAAAATGACTGGCTACATGAAGGTTTAATATGAATAGACTCTTGCATGTATGTCAAGATGGTGAAATTAATGCTTATGTTAGGCTGTGGTTCTGCCCCCAGGGGCAGGTCCATATGAATTACATATTAAATTAGGGATTTTTTTTTTTTTTGATTTTTTTTTGAAGTTTGATTTAATGACCAAAATTTTAGTAAAGCAATTACGTGAATGGGAGGTATAACATGTTGAATTTCTAATTATGGGAGAAGAATATAATATAGTGCTAAAAGTCTTAAATGTGTAGCGGTCAGCCGGGCTTGATCTCCAGTGATCAGATAGCTCAGTTGGTAGAGCACCTGACTAGAAATTCAGGAAGCCTGGGTTCGAATCCCGGTCTGGTCCGTTGCATTTTCTCCCTTCCTGTTAGGCTGTTACAATTGTATAACAGGTCAGTCATTGATAATGTGATTTTGAACTTAGTAGTTGGTCAGTCATTGATAATGTGATTTTGAACTTTGTAGTTGGACAATGGGATTCCTATTGAGAGTTGGTACTTTGATAAAGACGACCGGGAGCTGATGAATCTTGTGCCCTTTCTACATGGTTTAGTACAGAAGGTATGATGTGAATGTACATAGGTGTGATAGGAATGTAGATTATTGAGCTTATGAAGCAGTCACAAGGGCCATTATGGTCATTTCCTGTCATTCATCAGACATTTAACAGCATTGTTATACCCCTACTAAACAGTTCTCACAATATTCCTTACGAAAAAAAAAGAGGTCCAAACATCATGTACTGTTGGACCGGGCAGGGCCGGAGGAACCTTGTTAAAATCGACTGTTAAAAAAGACTGTTGGCCCGCTGACGTCATATGGAGCTCTAAATTGTGTTATCTTTTTCCTCCTTCGGAAACCTGGCTGATTCTGGTAACCATCAGTTAGATGTAATCAGCCGAAGTGTGTCGAGTGATTTATTCCAGTCGACAGAAATGGCCGATGGTCGTTTCGCTGCGCAAATGAGGATGAAATTCAAGCGATGCTTGAAAGCAGGGGCAAGCAAAAACACATAAAAATGTGAAAATATTCTCGGTGAATATTTTTGGATTTTGGATGTATCACTGTCTCTTCAGGATAAATCTGGCGAAGAATTGATAGATATAGGCCGGCCTATTGAGAAATTCTACTGTTTAGTAGGGGTATAACAAAACAGTTGTTGACGGGGTAGAGGGAAACAATCGATCTGTTGGACCGGAGTGCAGTTGTTGCCCAAGGCCGTAGCCTGTATACTGTTGTGATTTTTTACAGAATGAAGATGTCCGGCCTCATATCCACCACACCTTCAAACTTCACGAGCTGTTGCCACCATGACTATTGGGGTCAAGAGGTCAGGAACAGTAGATCATGATCTGCTGTGTGTTTGATCAGCACAGAGACCACTGTGTACATCATCCTGTAGTCTTCTGAACGAGATTCACTGATGGGTTGTCCCCGATTATCTCCCCATTTATCAATTCTTAATTAAAGTTTTATTATGTCTACATTTTTTTTTTTTTTTTTATGGAGATGAAATGTTTATTTACTGCAATAGGGCAGATTTTTAGCAATAATTGTTTCGGATGACATACTCAATATGAAATGTACTGTAAGCTGTTATTTGTAAATCTTGTCTCAGTAGAGTTTTGTTTGTGAATGAATTAAGACAAACCTTTGTACATGGAATTCAAAGTAGTTCAAAGATTTCATTTGCAAGTGTGGCTGTACTTGTTTTAGTGACCAATACATATTACTTCTACAAAAAACGTATTTTTTATACTGTCCAGCATTTTCCTTTTGCATGTTAAAAAAAAAATATGCTGGATAAGATATATAAAACTACAATTTTTTGTGTGTTTTTAATAGTCAATCTTTTCACCTTTGACCTTATGTTTGATTTTCTGAAAATTTCATTTTACTGTTTGAAATTCTTGCAGTTTTTTCTTCTGCATATGAAAATTTATTTCCATTACAAGTAAGTAGAATGTGTCAAAGTTTTGTAAGTAAATGTTCCTCAAAGTTATCCTGATCTCCCATGATAAAGGGGCAAGTGATAAATTCACAAGTCAAGGGGCACTGTCGTTCAGGAACACAGAAAAGAAAAAAAGAATTTCAACAAAATTGAAGGGTCATTGAATCTGATTTTATCTGTGAAATTAACCATAAATATATTTTATTTTCATTATTATGGATTTTTAAATTTTTCTCTTTCTGGAAAAGATTGAAGGTGAAAAGAAAAATGACACATACGGATTTATTTTTGTTTATAAATACTGTACATGAAAGTGTTTGTGTACATGTATATGATTAATTGATTATGTATCTAAAAATAGAATATTGATACTTCATACCTGTAAATATGATTCTCACCTGTAAGCTGTTGGAGTAGTCGCTTACAAAGTATTTAATCTTTAAAAAAAAGTTTTTTGTTTGTAAAAATGTCGACTTTTTGAAAGGCATGCATTAGGACAGCTATATGCTTTACATTGACGGAGGCAGCGACCATTTTCTGTGAATATACATGTAACTATGGTTACGAGGCGATTGTTATTTCATTGTTTTCGTCTTCGAGAATAACATACAAAGGCAAGACGTGTCAACTCCTCGCACAAGACTTATACAGTAGATCTCAAAAGCCTTTCCCCAGCATCATTAGTTATAATTTTAGGTTCTGATTTATCTTTTGTTTGTTACTGTATTGTAAGTTGTCAACTAGCTATTTTTTGGGGGTGGGGTGGGGGTGTTACTGCCCGTCAGATACATGGAGACTTAACGTGTACATATTTTATGTATATATTTCTTCTTTAAGGAAAATTGTTACTATTATTTTGACGAATTTTTACTATGCCATTTTTCTAACAAGCGCCCATGTCATTTTAAAGGGGCTGTTTTATGTATGTAGTTTTTGTTTTTTATTTCATTTTATTATAAAGGGATGCAAAGAGGAAAACCTGTATTTAAATGTTGAACATCAATGTGATTTGCTGTTTACCATCCAAATATTAGACCTACATTGTAGTATGATATTGTATGTAGATTTAGAGGAGGGGGGGCTCCCAAAATTTGCCACCCAATTCTAAATTTTTTGAGCAAGAGTGTGGGGGGACAGTGTAATTGTAGATTTTGTTGTTGTCGTTCTGTTGAGTATTGCACTCTCAAGAATCCATATCCTGTAATAGTCAACTCTTAATAAGCTTTCTCAAATGCTGTAATTTATAGCCCTTAGCCTATGAATATCTTGTGTCACCAAACCCCCCCCCCCCCCCCCCCCCCCCCCCCCTTCCCTATTGTTAGTCCCTTTGATTTCTTCATTTTATTTTAAGTGGTAAAAATCTTTCATCTTCCCAGACACTAGATAAATTTCGTTAAACTCCAGCTTACTGGTTTTTTTTTTAAACTCCCACATAGTTAAAACTCCCCCGCGGTGTATGCACACATCCTTGTGAATCTTTAACTGTATTTTAATCAAGATACTAGAGTTCAACATTGCATTTATATTAAAGAATTGTGTTCCTATTTTTAAGGCCAGTCTTCATTAAAAGATTTTGGAAAATGTTTAAAAAAGGATTTAAGATGGATGTTGGTGCAGTGAGGCTAAATGATTTGGAATTAGTAAGAGTAAGGGATTTGAGATGGATGTTTTAGTGTAATGTACTGAAACTTATTGATGTGGGCTAGTATAAGTATTAAAGAGAATCAAATTTTATTTTATTGTGGATAAATGGCTTGTTGTATTTAGATAGATAAACTATTTGACATTAATTTCCATCATCCTAATCTGCAGCTATGTTCTAGGTGCCTACATTTTCTCTTGGGAACATTATTTTAGAAATGCTACAACTTGAAATAACTCTTTCATTTTATCATAAAACTGGTAGTGATTTGTATTTTATCCTTTTTTTTTTTTTTTTAATTCATAACCCCCACCTCCTTCTTGGTATCTTCCGTCATCCTTTAGAATGTGTAATCGTAAGGCCATTATAAAAAAAATTATAGAGTCTCATCCAAATTGTTGAAAAATAGGGAGGGGGGGGGGTGTGTCATTTTATGTCTACATCAAAACATCAATTTCAACATTGACAAAATATGGCAATATGGCAAGATTGGAAATGATAATTTAATGACCAGTAGATTTCCGAAGCAGATTATATTTGAGACTTAGTTTTGAACCAAAGATCTGGATTTTTGGTAAAAATATAGAATTAAAAAAAAAAAAATTCAGGGTGGGCATGAAAGTCTGGGTTGACGGGGATGAGAATCTAGGAATTTTTTTATTATTATGGCCTAAAAACCAGTAGAAGCAAAACAGCAAGCTCTCTTCACAATCATTTTATGTTGTTTTTTTATTTTTCTGTCCAGTGATGCACAGAAAATGAATAAGCAGTAAAATTTTACATTTATTTTTTTTTTTGTCAAGTTGTTGATATACTTTAAATTTTTTGTTGTTGTATTTTTATGTCTATTGTACATATTTCTTAATGATGTAAATCATTTTAGATGTAAATAATTTTAACTCAGAATTTACGCTTCCTATTTTACTCTCTTGGTTTATATTATTTGTGAGCATTCTTTTTAGATAATTAAATTTTGCTTTAAATAATAATGGATGAAATAGTGTTTGATTGCTTTCTTTATTTCCATTGAATTCATGAATTGATTTGAAAAAGTGTTCATTGGTTTTGTATCAGGAAAGAAATCATATTTTAGTACTCGTTAATATGGCTGTCCTTGAAAATGAAAGTATCTCTGAAGAGTATGGATTGAAAGAAACAAAGTTTATGTAAATCATGACTGAAAACTTCTCGAGGCAAGTTTGATATCGTTCTTATCTTGAAAGAAAAGAAAATTGGGTATATATGGCCAAGATCTTCCGGACTTTAACCAGAAATTATCGCCGCCGCTGGTGAAATTCGGACCCAGCTGACGTCGCTAACACATTTGTTAAGACTTTGATCCTAGCATTTACCAACATAGTAATAACGTTTCCTTCGGCCAGGACCTCAAATGTCTAACTGATATAGAATACATTTGTTTAAAAGCAGTTAACGATACAGAATACATCAGTATAAAAGCAGTTACCGATACGGGAGAACCGATTGTTATTTCACACGAAGACATTACTACTGTTACAGTATCACTTAAACAAAGGAAAGCACCAGGCATTGATAACATCATGGATGATTGTGGGATGTCTCTGCAAACTACTACGCAGTGATTAACACTGGTCCTGTTCCATCACAATGGAAACGTGGTTTAGTTGTGCCCATCTACTAAGGAGGTTCAATAGTATATATATATAATGAATTTCAATGGTTCTGCGGCCGATCTATTGTGATTGTGCTAGAAAGTGCGCATGGGGAAAGGTGTTGCTTTAGTGTTTCAAGAAATTGAATTTTAGCAATTGCATTTAATAAAAGTTCTGAATAAAGAGTTTCAGAAAAATGTGTATATAACTAAATCAACGTGTTTCATTATTATTCATTATTCAACGAATATGAACTCACGACTTCAAACGAAGTTTTTACAACAAATACTCCCCCAAGTGGCAGTTTGTAAAATATAGAAGCAAATCATTATGCCGTTTCCAGATATCTCGATAAATGGATGGGTAATATTTAGGGCTGTGCGATAATACCGGTATTCCGATATATTTGCGATTCGTCTCTAAAAATATCCGTATTCGCGATTACGTTTTTTTCAATACCGGATATATCGGAGAAGATTGCTGTAGGACTAAGAAATTACGTTAAAACTCAAAAGATTTCTCAAATCTACATATAACCGTTCATAATGGCTGAAAGCATTTTTGTGATTGTGTCAACACACTAAGATATAGTTTTTCTAACTTCCACACCGAGCAACGGAGTTAAGGCAGCCAAGTCTTGTAGGTGTCATGACTATGTTTTTTTTTTTTTTATTTTCATGTTTCGCTGCATGGAAATCTATTCTTAAATAATGAATAGATACGAGACAAAATCGCTTGATATTCTTATTGAGAAAATATTGCATACATATCGGCAGATCCATTTGCAAAATATTTGCTAATATATCGCGAATCGAAAATTTCTCCTGATTACGCAGCCCTAGTTAATATTAAGTTAATTGGTTTGAACTATGCTGCGGCTTCAAATCATTTATAAATCTTTTGTATATTTTGATTGCTACATTGTACTTTGCCATTAAATCTCAGCCCTTCTATTTGACCTAGAATGTTATTGCCACATGTTAACGTTTTCTTGAAAAGGTCAAATTAGTTTGACCTTACTTTTCAAAAACTAATAACATTGGCAATAACTCTGAATGGCACATATTCTCTCTCCATATCTACACATGTGTGTGTTTCTTTGACAAGCCCTTTCTACTGGTACCAAATTTTTGACCTCTTGACTTGAGTTTGACCACTTTTCAAAACTTAAACCTTTGGCCATAACTTTTGAATAGGTAAAGTGATAGATTTTTCATATTTCACATGCATTTAATCCTTTTTGGCAAGCCCCTTCACTGGCATGTAGGAATCCGGAGGATGTGTTTTCAACAAACACATCTTATTTGATATTACAAAATCAAATTTGTTCCAATTGCCTATTCTTCATGCTGATGCGTTAACATTTACAATCAATTCTCAACTGCAATCTGCCTAATAAAACATGGCCGAAGATGAATGGGCATGTTGGTCGTTTCTGTATGTTTCTTTGGAAATCTCTACCGCTATTCCAAAGATGAAATATCTCTAGAGGACGAAAACAGTAAATAATCAATCAATTATCCCAGTCATGGGAACGGCGAAATGTGGACATTGACACTTACCTATGTTGATTGCCAAACTTCACAGCAAACCCTTAGTAACTAAAGGATACATTGCTGGATTTATAATGTGCCACCAAGGTCCTCCCTTGTCTTATTGGCAGCCGCGTAAGGAAAAACTTCAGACGTATTGTTGAAACAGTGGTGTAAATCAAATGTAGGATTCTTGAAAAAACTCCAAAAGACTTCTAATAAATCTTGAAAATGCCCAGAGCCTTTATCATACAGGTCTAATCAACACCATCCAAAAAAACGCAGCTCAAAGACAAGAAATGGCCAGGTTTGCTGCTAAATATGTGATTTCTACATGAATAAATATTTCACCAAACTTTCTTGTTGAGCCTTAGATAGGATGCTGTACAATTAAATACTAACAATACAAAATCAGCCAATAACGTACATGTAATAAAATAATCATAGATAACAAGGGTCATTTCCAGTATTCAAAAAATATGTACTTAGTCATGATAATAATGCTGAAAAAATATTCGGTACAGAGGAAGTAGGATGTCGGACAGGTTCTGAAAATCGGATCCCACGATATGGGAACCACCCGCTGATGATGGATAGCAAAGGTATGAGGCTTACAATACACTTGTGCAGTTTAAAGTGTTACGAGTAAACAGGAAGTAGGGTCAGAAGGTCTGGAATCGGATCCTACGATATGGGACACCCTGCTGTATTGATGGAACATCAAAGTCATGAGAGCTACGATAATTAGTGTGATTAACACGTTACGAAAATTGCACTATTAAAGAATAACATGGAAATATCTCTAAGTCGTGTACAGAAGTAGGTGTCGCACCAGGCTCTGAAATCGAATGCCACGATATGGGGCCACCCCGCTGCTGATAAATGTTAAGTTTCATGAGGCTACGTAATAACTTACTGGGTAAAAGTCGTTACAGAAATTATTTCCCCGGCCCGCCCGCCATTAACCATTTCTATAAAGCCGAGTATTTGCGACTGCGTGCAACCCGCCAACAATGACTTTTCAACACTTTACACGACCATTTCGCACAAATCATTAAGGACAAGTCTTCTTTTAACATTAACAGACAGTTGCCTCTTCAACAACAAGTGCGAAAAGAAAAATTCACTATTCTCTAGTGATTAGCCCATTCTAAACATTTATTATAGTTAAATCTCCCTCTGAATTTAACCACAATACTCTGACGATTCATATCATAACCAATGCTCGAGTTCCCATGCACTGAATCCTTTGTAGTTTAATTGTTGGGCGATCGAGGTCCTCCAACACTACAATCTCGTGGAATTCCACCTATCGCTTCTTGCTCTTGTTAGCTGACCTGTTATCGCTAGTCTAATTCACTTAAAATCTACGAGAAAAGAAACCTTAGCGTTGGCCTTTTAACTTCGACATTTCGAATATCAATTTAATATTTATTTCACAGTGACTCACCTAGCCGCCATATTCTCATTTAGGTTAGAACACCTTAAGGACATTCGAGGTGATTTTTCCAATCACGTAACCGTGAACACACAAAACAATGAACATTATTCTTGTTTGTCATATAAAATTAAATGTAAAAAATGAATCTTATAGTCCGGTGATGATGCAGTGTATCACACTATTTTAGACGGTAAAACTTTCATAAATGCGTTCACGCACTATGATTGAGTGTTAACGTGTCATAAATTCTGCGTGGCTACCTGCATTTCACCCGAGAAAAATATAAGATTCATTTCTTATATTACTGACGGCGTTTTATCTTAGTAATAATTGATTTCATTCATATGTCGATTCAATATATCCCAGCGAACTAGGAATAAACACCACAAGGGTCTTCCATGTCTGCTTCGAACTTGGCTATTTATTATTGAACATAGACATTAACGGCAAACTCACACAACTCACGTTATGACAACAGGACGATTTCAGCGTCTCTCTCCATCGTCAACTTCTTCATATTTATGTAGCATATTATAAACTGTTAATGTTAACACTTGTTAAACGTGATCATAGTCCCAAACATATATACAAAGTCGAGTATAGGGAAACGCGGACATCCGACAAAGCGAAGGCAGGATTAGATGCCATAGGGAGTAAGCATCTGCTGAACGGTCAACACCGCCGTGAGCCGTGTCAAACCAAGTAACGGAGTTACCCGTCGTCAAATCTTAAAGTAAAAATGACAGCTGTAACAAAGTGTATGAAACAAATCAGTACATATGACTTAGAGAAATTTGTAATCGCAAGAAGGTAATTAATTACTAAGTATAGGACCGTAGAATTTGCGGAATGATGACTTTGAACAAGATTGTTATAACCCTGCAACATCAACTTGTGTGTTAGTGTTGGCCTCGTTGTAGTATTGGCCTCGCTTTAAATTAAGTCCTCATACGTATAGCATGCTCTTGCGTATCGAATCAATGTGAATATCACACACTTATGGAGGTGTAGTGGAAAAGGGAAAGCAACGACTGCAAAGTTAAATCATCACGCACGCCTATCATATAATGTAGTTGTCAGTCTGCAATTACAGTCAATATTAAGAAAATATACAAATACGAAGCAGATCTGTCAGATTCTGTGGTGTACTTTATTTTGAGTCGTCGGGATATATCAAATGGACATAATTATGAATTATGATTTTAATTGTTAAGAATAATCAACATATCTATATGTATTGTAAGTTGAAGGACAAGGCAAGTTTTTCGTTTTTATCCGTAACAGTTTCTGAACAAATTCTGCTTCGCATGGACTATATCAAAATAAGAGTCTCAGGCAATAAGGGGGGCACAATAAGAGCCCATATGGTAATTACCAAACTTGAAGCTATGACCTCCAGAAGAACTACATGACTTATTATTCTATAAAAACCGTTCGAAGCATGCATCTTAATTCTACCTTCAGTACCTTGTGTCGGGCTTATATCTCCATCAATCACAGGGGGGCAAATTATTTTTTGGTGTTCAGTTCTCTCTCAACTAGATGCGATACGCAAGAAGTTGTTCTGCGTTGTGATAAGTTTTTTGTTAATCCTCCGGCCCCTGTTGTAGGACGTCAGAACTCCCCCCCCCTCCCACTTGCCTGAAGATCTTCCCCTGGAGTTCTGGCTCTAGAGTGAGCCATTCCCCCAGGGGGAAGGCTCCCTCTCAGAGCAGGCTTCCGGGGAATGCTGACTCTAGAGCCAATCTTCTTATGCGGAGGGAGGCTCAACTCTAACAACACCGAGCTACTTACAAACACAAATTGTCTGCAGCAGAGGGATTTCAAAAGTCACTTGTTATAAAATTCTCATGGTCGTATATACGATTTTAAGTTTGTTTAGGATGACCTGACATTGGAGCAAAAGTGACTGTCTTGATGATAGTTTCATAACCATTGTTAAGCCGTTTTGCATGTACTGATATGACTACGGATTGCTTCGTTTGCCTGATCAAGACAATGGGCTCACGGCGTATGTGACTGGTCAGCAGGGGATGCTTACTCCTCCTAGGCACCTGATCCCACCTCTGGTGTGTCCAGGAACCCGCGTTTGCCCAACTCTTGTTTTGTATTCTATTTGGGATTTACGAGATTTCATTGTCCGTTATATTTGCCTTTTATAATTCTCGGAATAGAGTATGAAAATAGTATCTTAAGATCTACTATTCATTTGGGAATATGTTTTATTGAAATGTGAAAATAGCACATAGATCTATTCAGTAATATTCATACAGGAATATGCATTTGGTTTTAGTTCTAAGATCACATACTAAATAAAGAACATGATAAGTTTTTATCATCTATAACTACATGTATGTTACACTCAACTCAAATGTTTTTCAACAGATATAAATTTCTCAGTTTTAAGATATTCATGTACTGTAACACGCCTATAACACGATCTGCCTGACTCTTATGTGAAGTAGTACTTTAAAAATAAACATTACTCCTTTCACCAAAAAAAGTTAGGTGTTCGGGGAATCCGCCGATTATTTTTTTCCAGGACAAGGAAATTCTCCATATATTACGTTAGCTGATTCCCCGAACACCTAACGTGATCAAAGGAGAATGTTTTTGTTTGTGAAGAAATTATCATCAGCTATCAATATGTATTAGATAATTTTCTTGGAAAATGATCAAAATAGTAAATCTTTAATACCTAGTAATGCATTATTATCAATCAAAGTGAAGGCAGTTTAAACTTAATTTTGAAATATCGAGTCCACCAATAAGACTCCCGTCATATGGTAGTATATATAAAGCAAATGGACGTAAATTGCTAGTAAGTAATTTTCGAGGCATTAGATCGAATATCGACATGGATTTTGCTATCGTACTTCTCGGAATTGCTCTGTGTTTTTCCCAAGCTTATGGGCAAGTGACGAGTCCTGGCTTTTGTCCGAACATCCCCACCGTGAGACAATTCATATCGGTCTGGTGATTTTCTCTACATTTATATTCGTTCTTATTTGTTTAATCATTAATATTTTTAATCGATCGTAGGTTTTTAGTTCACTCATGTCGTGCTTTAAACATAACATCTTACAATGGTTTCTAAAAGCAATAAAGGTACACTTAGGGCAAAGTGTACCTTCTTTGTTGCGAAATTGCGATTTACTATTTCAATTACAGGGGGAAAAATAGAAGGATTATAAAATTTCTGTTCGGAAAACCTATTAGATGGCTCTCAAATGAAGCAAAATATATTGGTAATGCCCCTACAAAAAATTATGTTTCTTATTATGGCTGTATATATAACAAAACCGCTACTAATGCTAACCAAGGTTTATATTGTCACAGTGCTAAAGTAGTTCGGTTTTTCTTTATGCTCTATTAATGGCGTGTTTTTCGGTTCTACTTACTGACTTCAAATCGTTCATGATTCGCAATCAAACTGGTAGGTAACGTTGTTCAATAACGTAATGTGATCACTTGCAAAATGATTGCGTGTTTTTATGAATTCGCGTTAAAAATCCCCGGACACCACGCAATATATTTCCCAATAGTACCATCTTTTTTTAAATTTTAGATAAAAACTTGACAAATGGATATGTTAAAGTTTCAGATCCACCCGCGCCCCCCCCACGCCCTCAAAAAAACAACCTCCAAACACCACCTCTCCATCCACCCCTGCCCCCAGACAAAGATAAGCCAAAAACTTTTATAACATCCCAAATTAACGTCAAATACACACCCTGGTCCATTGTTGCTGTCTGTATAAGGAAAATTAAAGTACGCCACTTGTCTCGTTCAAATTGTTTATAACCCATTTTTTTATTTCAACAATATGTTTCTAAAATCCTAAGCTGGCTTTTTTACCAGCATCATTCCAACACTCGGCACTATCAAATCAATTCAATAGTAAAAATATGTAACACTCTGAAATTATAGATAGAGTTAAATGTGTTGTTAATGTTTTTGTTTTTATATTGTGTGTGTGTGGCATTTTGTTGTGGAAATAAATGGGTGTGGTTGCGTTGTGGGTGTGTTAATTAGTGGGTTTAATTTTGCTTTATTTGTTTTGTTTTATTTTCTTTTGATATGATCTAGTCTAAAGGCTTTCTGATCGTACTCTGGCAAAAACATATGAAAATAAAATTAATATTATGAACCCCCCCCCCCCCCTCCCTCCTACCCCCCCCACCCCCCCCACCCCCTCCCCCCCCCACCCCCACCCCCCCCCCCCCCCCCCCCCCATGAACTTTTCCAGATTTCAAACTGATTTTGCTTTCACATAAAAACAAACAAGCAAATACAAAAATATAGTTTGAAATCAAGTCAGAAAGAAAGTTAATCGACACGTTCTCACAAGATTCGGTACAGCGAGTGTATCCACGTGTGAAACATTCACATCTGTTTCCACCGATATACATCTTAGATCATAGTCAAAGAAAAATCTTATTAAGAGGGCATTCACTACATTAGAATTTTAAAATCAGCAATTATTGATTTGTTTCTTTTTAATGATCTTTTTTATTAAATTTATGGAAAAAAATAATATAAAATAAAACCACTTTTTACGGGGCGCCAAATTGGACTCTTGTAATTTTGTACAACAAAAATGAGTTCAAGTCAACGAAATCCATCATGAATTACAAACATTAATTTTGTCTTACAAGATTCACTTTTGT
>CAJDSM010020473.1:2604-20110 GCA_903981925.1 Ostrea lurida
GTGTATAGATCAGAATGCCAAATTGTTATACCTCACCAGTGATGTCATAAACTTGCAACATAGTGACAAAATTTCATCAAGTCAAGGACTGAGATAAGATAACTTTATACTACTTCTATAAAAAAGTTAGGCTAAAATTAAAATTGATGAAGTCATCTCATCATCTGAAGACCTCAATAGTAAACTACATAAAATCATAACAATAAGAGAGACAATGGCACCTGCTGCGTCCTGTCTGAGGTCATAACCTTGAGATGTGGTGATAACCCGAGTAGTTGACAACTTGACAACAATGAGCCTTGATCCGACCTACTTTAGATTCATAATCTGTGATTCTACAATTGAGATACCATTATCGTAATCTGCCCAACATGTGGTATAGAACCTGTCATGGTCCTATGTTACAGATACTCTGATTGGACCTACCTGAGGTCGTAACCTTGAGATGTAATGATGACCCTACAGCTAGCCTCTACACTACTGTTACAACAACTCCAGTGAACAGTCAGCTGTGGATCAGTCAGACTGGCAGCAAACCCATCAATGGTCTGCATCGTCCTGTAAACATAAAATCAAACCCATCAATGGTCTGCATCGGCTTGTAAAACATAAAATTAAACCCATCAAGGTCTGCATCGTCCTGTAAACATAAAATCAAACCCATCAATGGTCTGCATCGGCTTGTAAAACATAAAATTAAACCCATCAAGGTCTGCATCGTCCTGTAAACATAAAATCAAACCCATCAATGGTCTGCATCGGCTTGTAAAACATAAAATTAAACCCATCAAGGTCTGCATCGTCCTGTAAAATATCACAAACATACAATTATACCAAAAATCAATGGTCTGCATCGTTGTAAACATAAAATTTAAACCATCAATGTCTGCATCGTCTCGTAACAATATCACAAACATACAATTATACCCAATGGTCTAGAGTCAGAATCTCTACCCCGGGAATCAAAAAATTTACAATTTTGGTAAAGACCTTCATTTAGTTTTTCTTTCAGACATGTAGTTGTAGAGAAGACTTTTGAAAATTGGTCAATTTTTGGCAGTTTTTGCCCTGGAGGTGCTAAAGTTCTGAAAATTACAATTTACGTCTCCCTTGCTTGCAAGATACTCCATACCAAATTTGAAAAGAAGCGGAACAATAGTTATCAAAGAAAAGTTAAAATGCTCAATTATTAACACAAGGAGGAGGAGGATGGACGCAGAAATAGGTCACCATAGTAACTCAAGTGAACTAGATATATTTTTAAAAAACTTGTCATGAAAAATATCAATGAAGAGGTCTCCCAAGGACAGAGAAACAGAATCAAAAGAACAACGCACACTGACCTTAGTCGTAACACGTTGTGTTTGGTCTGTTTGATAATTTGATCCAGCATGCTCTCACTGAAATACAAAAATATCACAACT
Source organism: Ostrea lurida (assembly GCA_903981925.1). Taxonomy (NCBI): domain Eukaryota; kingdom Metazoa; phylum Mollusca; class Bivalvia; order Ostreida; family Ostreidae; genus Ostrea; species Ostrea lurida. The sequence continues at coordinate 4,029 of CAJDSM010020473.1, forward strand.
TTCACATTATGTTCATTGTAAGTAATGATTGCACTAATTCTGTTTATACCCATTACACAGACTAGATGTGTCGGTGCGACACGAATGCCCCCGCCTGCATGAAGGTGTAATGAAGGAACTTTAAGGTGAAATTGAAAAGTTTTTCAAATGCAATAGAACTTGCATATCCATATATCAAATTTGAGTTGTAATGTGTGCAACTTGCAGAGATAATGAACGGAAACAAAAAATTTCAGACTTTTTTCTAAGTTCAAGGAGGCTAACTCTGTCAGAAATATCCCGACCATGACAACTTTCGAACTTGACCTGCATATTCCTGTGACGTATCCATATACCAAATTTGAATTGAATGTGTGCAACCATTGCAGAGATAATGAACGGAAACGGAAAATTTCTGATTTTTTCTAAGTTCAAGAGGGCTAACTCTGTCAAAAATCATCGGACCATGACCAACTTCGAACTTGACCTGCATATTCCTGTGACGTATACCATATACCAAAATATGAGTTGAATGTGTGCAACCGTTGCAGAGATAATGAACGGAAATGGAAAATTTCTGATTTTTCTAAGTTCAAGAGGGCTAACTCTGTCAAAAATCATCGGACCATGACCAACTTCGAACTTGACCTGCATATTCCTGTGAAGTATCCATATACCAAATTTGAGTTGAATGTGTGCAACCGTTGCAGAGATAATGAACGGAAACCAAATGATGACGGAATGACAGAATGACGGAACAGGGTAACACTATATGCCCCCGGCCATTTATGGCGGGGCATAAAAAATAATCAGCTGATCTTACCACTCCCACAATGATGAATCTGTAACTTACTGCTGAAATCCTATATATTCAGCAATGGTAAAATTTTGTGATGTAATCATGGTACAGTCAGCGCTCGTTACAGCAGCATTCGATTTACCGGTAAATTCGCCTAAGGCAGGATTTTGCTTGTTAACAAATCTGCACACTATTTATTTTGCTTGATACAGCGGTATATTCGCACTTCGGCACCGGCAGTATTTATCGGTAACAAATTGTGCATTTTGACACTATATAAATCAGATTTAACGGCAGGTTGTCTGAGCTTGTTCAACGACCCGTGTAAAAGACAAGCGCTATCGGCAATATTTTCACACTTACCCAAGATTATGTAACGGATTAAATCCCTCACACCTTTAATGTTTGTTTAGGACTGGGTTTATCAATGCACTAATTGACGTTTGATATTATAGTTTTAATAAAATAATTGCCGCGGGTATGTTTGATGGTTTTCCAATACCGGTAAAATAAACTCCAACTTAAAATGACTATTATGAAGAGGCGCGCCTAATTAGATTGAACGAAAGAAAATTAACAAACAAAGAAATTTATTCATTTTTATACTGTACTGCGATAGTAAATGCAATAAGAATGTTAGAACCACCGAAGAAAAAACGTCGTACCCAGCTCAATGTCTCTGAAAAAACGGGTTGTCGGTGTAAATACGTTTTCCTTACATTAATTTCGTTTTCTCTTTGATATGCATTCAAGTTTGTTAATAAATGCATGCATTGATACAAAGCTGTCTTATTATTTACGGATGTGTTTTTTTTAATTCTATGATGAAAACGTTATGTACTGTGTAGTATGCGGGATACGACACAACCAAGGATCTGTCACTGGTACGTTGTAAATTATGAAAAAAATATTTAAAATATTAATTTTATCACAAATCATTTCTTACTTTTATCAGAAATTGTGAGGAAGAGGGACATGAGTGTATTCTGTACCGTAATGAAAATAAACGCACTTTATCCATTGTTTATTGTACTGATGATTAAACAAAGGGGAATAACTCGTACTGGTAAAAGAGGCATTTTGTTACAACAGCAGATTCGTTATAACGGCAAAATGACCGGAAACAAACGTGGCCGTTGTAACGAGAGCTGACTGTATCAGGTTATACCATTAGTTAATACTTTGCCAAGGTTATTACAGACTAGTCCTTGTTGAGCAAAGATACACAGGTGACCACTTTAATGTACAAACATTTAAGTTTGTTGTGTAGATTTTCATTTATTGCTGGATTTTTACTGTGAAAGAATTTACTATATGTTCTGCTAGATTTTTACTTTATAAGTTTTTACTAAAGGCACTTATATAGACACCAGTTCATGGCCTGACCTTTCTGACATTTCCATCAGCTGTTTCCGACTGAGGGCATTAGGCCCCGCCAGTCTCCGGCGCTTGGTCAGCCCCACTAGGGCAGTGACCGGGTGGGGGATTGGGAGGTTGACGTTCTTGAAGTGGTTCTCTCTCAGCAGCTGGTGGAGGGAGTGTTCTAAGACGTGATTGTGGTCCATCTTATACTGGTGGACCTGGAATAAGAAATGACACCATTTCTTCATACAAAGATTGATAAACATATTGATTAAGAATTGAAATTATTCTTTAGCAGTGAGATTTCTTTATAACTTATGAAGTTCCTTTTAAAAGAGTTGTATTATGTTTCGAATATGACAAAGACTAATTATTCATCATAGCATGCAAAGAGAGAGAGAGAGAGAGAGAGAGAGAGAGAGAGAGAGAGAGAGAGAGAGATAACAATATGCCTACCTTTTTCTCCTTTTCTTTTCCTGTTGAGTGACATAAGACAATAGACAGTTGTATACCAGGAAAAACCTACCACATAAAACAATTATAAAATCATTTTTATGATAAACACATCAACAATAAAGATAATGTTTCACACATTAAATATTTATCATTCAGTTTTGTTACTTATTATATTCCTTACCACACGATAAAGAATTTAATGGTATGGCGGCAAACTACTAGTACTTCACAAACACCAATGATGGACAAATTCACCCAAATATGAATAATTATTTAACATTTTATTTGTTTGAATGTTTGGTCTAAAAATTGTTTGTCATTATCTTTAAATGGGTTATATTTTCAATGTTCAACATCAAAAATAAAAAAAAAATCCCCCAAAAATGTGAACCATCGCTTTAAGTTAACTGCATTATCTACCTCAGTGTGCAACTTACGTTTGTGATAATCTGGTTCCCGACCACCAGGTGAGGGACCGAGGACTTACACTGCACCGCCTCTCTGGCCAGCTGTTAAAAATCAAATACAATATGTAGGATTTCAGTATCTAGAACATTTTGTGAAGTCTTAGCATATTCTGACAGAACTGGGGAGTATTTTTTTCCCCTTCTGTTTTGGTAGTTTAGTAGGAAATACTATTGTCAGCTTATAAGCCAACCACACTATATTGTTTTTATTTCACAGGTGGTGGTGTTCTTTATATCGATTTCACTTTTATTTCCTACATAATGGCAAGGTGAAAGTGTCTGATGATGAGTTTTAACTGGAATAGCCTTTACTAATGCTTGTGTGTTACACTAGATATACAATCATATAAACTGTTACCTGTGCAAAGATCTCTTTACAGAAGAGGACATTTTGTGCTTTCTCTAGCTTCTGCTGCCAGTAAGTTTCGCTTCGCACAGGACCAATCCCTGACGGTATTTTTAGTATTGCACTGGTCAAATCTGTTGAATCTAGACAAGGGAAATTGTGGCATTGGATGTACACAAAGATATTGAAATGACTATTGTCCAATATCATAGATATACATGTATCTGCAACTAATCACATAAGTTACCATGCCACATTACACAATGACTTGTTATTTACAACAAGTGCAATGATTAATCCCTAATAGCCTGCACCACAGGTGAGGCCGTTACCTGGGACAGATTTCACCTCCACCTGTATGTAAGCGGCGCCCTCTAGTTCTGTGGGGACTACAACATCTAAACTCCCCCGCTGGGCCAGGAAGTCTCCATCTCCCGTCAGATCCGAACTCTTCACCACCTCAAACAATCCATTATGCAGGTACCTTGATCCAACTAAATGAGAAAAATTGTCATGTCAGACCAACATAGAGCAAATCACCATTACTTCCTGACCAAAAAAAAATGCTTCTAAATACATGTACAATGATATATATAACGCCAAAGTATGAATGAAATTTTTCTAAGAATATGACTTAACCTTTATTTATTTTATGATGATTAACAAACAAGTTTTTGCAACTGATATCAATGCTGCTTGTTGGCTCGGATTTTGGTGTAAAGGGGTCATTGATGTGGGAGGAAACAGAATACCCAGAGAAAAACCCATGTGTCCAAGCACAACCACGGCCAATCACAGGGATTGAACACGGGTCGCAGCGGTGAGATTTTGAGAATATCAGTTGTATATCAACTTNGAAACCCATGTGTCCAAGCACAACCACTGCCAATCACAGGGATTGAACACCGGTCGCAGCGGTGGGATTTTGAGAATATCAGTTGTATATCAACTTATTAAATGTGCCAGTAAAAATAAAATCACCTTTGGAAGACAAACTATTCTATAACTAAGATGACAAATAGATACTACCACCAGAACTACAGCAATGTATCATTAAGATAGCATATCAATATAAAGCTCACCTGATCTATAGCTAAGGTCTCCCAGTATAGAGGTCCCTGTCTTCTTTAGTCTCCAACTTTGTCGGACATTCAGAAGTTCTAAATGGAAGTCATTTTTGCTGTTGACCTCAGCTTGTGACTTTCGTAACCTTTCTGCACCAGACTGTAGAACACTTGCTGCTGACAGCAGACCCTGAAAGGAAACCAATCTTCAATTTTTAGTACACTAATACAGATGTATCATTAATATTTTTGTCAGCTAATTTTAATACAAGACACAGTGCCCAGTTACATAATGAATAATCTAAACATCATAAGAACTTTATTTCATCGTGACAGCATGTTACATGTAAATGTCATTGTGAATCCATATATCCAATTCATTGTAGACCTTACCAAAAACAATGTGCAAAACTGTGATTATCTGACCAGAAGGTCAACCTATAGATAAAAGGGAAGTATTTTATATGTAATTTCCCTCTTAAGGCAATTGTCTTCTATAAACCAAATGTCAATGTCAAAATCTGAAAGATAATTATCAAGTGTTCTATATTAGGCATTATTAAAATGGAAAACTTTGGAAGACTAATCCTTGATAAGTAACTTTATAATCAAACAAGATGTGTTTGTGATGCACCAATACCTCTATATGGTTGAACTTCAAGGTCATGAAGTCAAAAAATTTTCAAACAGAATGAAAGGTCTTGTCACAAGGAATACCAGTACCGTAACATGTGAGACATGAAAGCCTTATCACCTTCCATCCAATTAAAATTTTTGTGGATAAATGACTTGAAACAAACAGACAGACCAAAAACTAAATACTGCCGAATTTCTAATTAAATAATATTCATGCTAAAATTACATTTCAACACTACAAGAAAAAACAGCATGAATGCAAAAACTTTCCACTTGCATCAGAATTTTTCCTGCGATACCTACCCTTCGTTTTGATGCGAGCTGTATTGGTAACTTAGAATCGGGAGGATTTTGTTGAACTGGATCCAGCACCATGTATCGTTTTTCTTTACTGGAGGAAACATTCAATATATCAAGAAGGACACTCATTTCTGTTAAAGATGTTCTGAAATTAAAATAAAAAACAAAATATCAATATATTCAATACCATGTGATAAGTTGATACATACTATGAATGGACGCAACAAGATGTCGATATACATACATGTATGATATCAAACATATCAATAATAGAATTAAATAACTCAAAATATCTATATACATGGTAACATGTATGCAATACACAGATACAACGATTGGGACTACTCAAGATATTAATATTTATGACAATTACAATTACATTACTGAAATGTAATCAATTACAATTACAGATTACTTTTTTTTTATATACTTTTGCTGAGCAAGCTTTATAATTTTTATTACTGCAAGGGTACCTATAATTGAAAACATAACAGCTTAAAACATTTATTTATCATATCATTATCTCAAAGCACTAATCTACAATGTACTATGTGTATATTGATTAACATTTCTGAAAATTAATGACAAAGAGTTAATTTTGTCATAATGTCGCCGACTGATGTAGAAACTTTCGAGTTCCACTTTGATATGTTCATGGTTGATGAGTTATAATTATTGAGTTGCACACTATCAGAAATGAAATGCATCAAAACAATAATTTGCACTTTAATTCCTATAACACAACTTATTGAAATTATTAAATCAATAATGAATAATAGCTTTACATTGATACTAATACCAAAGAGGGAGGGGTGTAGACTGCATGTCAGCTACTGGTAGGGATACCACCATTATACAAACACTATATATGACCACAGAAACCCTACATACAGCTCTGGGACACTCCCTGTGTATAGCTCTCTTGATCAGGTAAATTGACATTGACCATAGATAAGCTCACCCCTTGAAGAAACAGTTTATTTGGGTCTAAACAATTTATCCAGTATGCATCAAGTGGTATGTTGATATGAGAGATAACCAAGGAAGATGTGATAACTCTTCACCAAATATTCAGAAATGAGGAATTGAATATATGTTTGGCTATAGATATTATTCACACTTCCTATTGTGGTCCTCAGAAGGCAATAACCTAGAATGTTGTAATAACAAAGGTAACATTGTTTGTTTTTAACTATATCCCCTTTGCTCATCATTAACACTTAAAATCATTCTCAGGTGTGATAATCTATTTAAAGCCATTTTTTGTCATGATTGTCCTACCATTGTTTTGGCTATTGTTAAAACAATAGGACATCTGTGTTTTTGTTTTGACTAAACCAAAAGAGGAGAGAATGAAACTCGGCAATTTTCGCTTTAGTTTTCACAATGTGTGTCTCCACCTTTCAATAATGGCTTTTGTAAAAAAAAAAAAAAATAATACAGAATGAAATAAAGGGAATAAATGCACCTGCTTTTAATGATATAAGAATAAAACTGCAATAATAAAAATCTTTTGAGGAAAATTGTTGATAATAAAAATGTCATGAAAAAATATTTTAAATGATGCAAGTAATCAAAAAAGTAATCTAAAATGTTAATCATGATTACAGGGTAAATAATGTAATTGATTACAATTAAATTACAATTAATCTAAAAATACACGTTACAGATTACATTCGATTACTTGAAAAATTGTAATCAATTAACAGCTGATTACGATAACAGATTACGATTAAACCCCCAAAAATTTCCCCCCCCTTGTCTTGGGTTTTTTTTGGGGGGGGAAAAGGGGTTTTTTGGAATAGATTACGATTACCCCATCTCTGGTGAGTGATACCCCTAGTAGTCTTAATAAAATAAAGGTGGCAGAGAAGTCAATCAGATCTGGGAATCACTACAAAAACAGCGTGTTCTATAACTGTAGAATACATGCATTAAAGTTTTGACTTTTCTAGAAATCACAACTAAATGTGAGAAAGACCTCTGTACGCCAGTAAACCCTGATTTACAGGTAAGTACTTCAGATTTCCCCTTCATTGACCGCACTACCATTTGGTTCTGACCGAGTCCCAGGGCCAGAGTGAGGGCTGGAAGGATGCTGCTGTTTTCTCCTCCTCTTCCTTTTCTCCCTCAGATGTGGGTTTTCCCTTTTCCTCACTTTCATCTTTGTAAAAGTCAATCTTCTGTGCCAACTTTGTCAGATTCTCTGACATTGACAATGGCCTGATATAAACAAAAAATAATCCCTGTATAGTCAAGTATCTATTATAAGCCCAGAACTGTAGTTCTAAAGCGGTTTTTGTTCGAAGTCTGTGTAAGCAGTGAATCTGTTGAAAGTAAATTTCATATAGTGCATTTCAGAGTGTTATAGCTTGCCTTGTGAAGAAATTTACATGAAAAAAATATCATGGCTTCTTGTACAACAACTATCATGAAGGCAAACTTGAATTTATCTGATCAGTTTGTTTTTGTTTATACCAAGTGAAGCACGAACGGGCCTTTGGCCCTTCCACAAAGCAAGGCTTTACAGGTTACACATATGTACAGAAAAAATGTCAAATTAGCAAAAGAATAGAAACCATTACTAATTCCTATTGATTAGTTTGTTACATTAATGTTGATTAAGGTTTATCAGAGTTCTTGAAATATTTTTTTCCACTGTCAGTCATTTGGACTGACTACCATTTGAAGTTTGTCAGTCTGGAGAGATCTCCATCAGTCCAGAAAAAAACCCAATAAAAACATTAAATTTTGAATTCACGTGGTGGGCGATTTTCTTCGTAATTCTTTACTACCGACTGGTCACCTAATTTACTTTTCTTACCTGGCCTAGCGCCATTTACAAATTTCATCAGCCACATGCTTACGCTGTTTACATCCATTGTAAGAGTCTTTTTGAGGTTACGAAAAGCGTTTAACAGATAACGATTAAGTTGGTCGTAGGGAATTTGTACGGAATTTAATCGGATTTATGCAAGTTGTTATGTCAACATCTACCGGTCATTTGGACTGACACAGAGCCAGAATCAATCGGACATTGGATGTTTTTTTTAGGTCTTGCCGACAGGACCGAAAGATTTCAAGAACTCTGGTTTACATCATTCTTAATATAAATTTGAATCGAATGCAACAAGTTTTGAAACGATTTGATGATTAACAAATTTACTATTTACAAAAAATTAGGCAAATCGTAAACATTTCTTTGGCGAGTTTGGGTCATGTATTGCCTTTTGAAACTACTTTAATTTATATTTCATTTTGAAGTGAAGCATCTTCTAAAATTATTGTATCCTAAATGTTTTTACAATAGGATTTGGAGGGTTTACACTTTTATATCTTTCATTATTAAGGTGGTAAACGCAATCAAAATCAGTGTTACGCGATTCAAAATCAGTGTACACATTTTTACAGAAACAATCGGGACCGGGAGATAATACGAGACTTGGAGAAAATGCTTATCTCTGTTATACATGTCTCTGGACATGTCATTTGTCAAATCAATCATGGCATTATTATTTTTGGTAAGAGTTAATTTTTTGCTGAATAAATAGAAAACCAGCAACGACTAGGTGAGGTTGACTAAGTCAGATGAATTACAATAAATAAAACGTATTCGATACAACATATTCTTACTTTTGCTGCCAATTTAAATTTCTTGGTTGAATTTTGTATATATGCAGTATATAGCAGTATCGTTGAGTGACCAGTTTCGGTGATCTTAGTGGTAAACAGCGATTTCCTCATTAATTACTTGGATGAAACAAACAAATAATGTACCTACTTATGAAGCAACCAAATTTCTTTGCTCCCAGCCCCAAAAAAGCCAATCTATTAATCCATTATTTGAATATATCGTCGTAATGAAAACACATGTCAGATTGAACCCTAAAATGTTAACGTCACCTATTTCGGTGATCTTTTAAATACAGGTGATGTACACACATGTATCATGTGACAATAATGAGAGCAGTCTGACGTACACGATTGTATACGTACATTTTCATATTGAGAAATTGTAGACTTTTGGTATACTTTATATTAAATTTTTTGAAGGTATGCCTGAAAAAGTGATAAGTAAATGGGCTCAATTTCGGGGTGTTGGTGTTGATAGCTTGCAAACTAATACCTTCTTGTGCTTCATTATCGGAAAAAAAATTGAATACGAACTCCTAGTATATTAACAAGCACTACAGCAAAAGGGATTACGTAGTCAACTCCCGAAAACAACAAAGCATACACGTAAACAAAAGGACACCGATTTAGGTCAGTCACCGAAATAGGTCAGTCAACGATATTATCATCATACATACTGTAATTATTGATGGCATATTTTTGATACATAAAAAAAAATTAATGTGGATATCAACTATAGATGAATATTACAATATTCCAAATGATTTTCAATCTTCCCTAATATTTTTAGAGCCTAAGACTGTCTCAGTTGTAAACAAATCTGCATACTGTCTGCAAAATATGGGATATTTTTTAAAATTATAGTTTTCCTTTATCACAACAAAGGGCTCAAAATCCCACTTACGGGGCATAAACTTCTTGTAATTCATGACCGTCAGGTGCATCTGGTTTTTCTACTACTCTGACTTCCTGAATCTGACTCTCAAGGACAGCTTCAACACAAACATTTACGGTTGGCGTTGGACTTGGGGAAAACTGCGAGTAGGGAGCCGCCATCTTGGCAAATAATAAGCATTTTAGACGCAGTTTCGAATTTTATCTTATATTATGATATAAATCTAGTTAAAAATACACTGAAGTCCCATCTAGATACTTCTTTGCAAATAATTTAAGCATAGTTTTAAATGAATTGTTATAAATTTCCCAATAACTTAATATTCGAAACTAATATATACTTTTAGTTTTCTGTTCATTCGGAATGTTGGCATACTTTTCATCCAAGAATCCTAATATTGTGACAAATTTGGTGTAAATCTGTACACAACATGTGAAATTATGATAGATTGTATACTGATCTGTAAATTTTAGCAAGTAAGTTTACGTTGATTTTTTGTAAACCCTTTAAAAAACACAAATATATTGTGTGAGTGCTCGTTTCTAATGAAAACAAACGTTTTGAAATTGATTAGATAATTTTCGACAGTCTGTTTACAAAATTTTAATGACATTTCTTTTTAAGGATGGAATTGATTTTGTACACTGGGTCCAGCATAACCTGATCTGCACGAGCAACAACATGGGTACTGGGATCCCTCTTCTGAATGAATACAAGCAGGAATTCTTCGCCAAGAGATTTCCACAGACCATTCTTGGGGGCCCAAAACTCCGCCTTGGCTATGATGCTCCAATTTACGTGTATATAAACCAGGTCCTCCTGTTCATTATTCCGTTCATTCTTGGTGGTGTGGTCACGCTGCTCGTTGAGTTAAACACAATCAATGATGTGACAGGCGTCATTCTGTTTGGATGTCTGATGTTTGTTGTTGTAATTACTATTCACATCATAACCACTGTCGTACAAGTTAAATTTACTCCAGATCTGCCGTACCCTACAAAGAAGAATCTCCTGGCCGAGGAAGATGAGATAGATTTTGAATCATGTTGTGGAGTAGAAACTTTTGAGTTTGTCATTCCTAGAAAAAAGTTTATTGCAAACATTGCCATTCATGCTGTGATATCAGGTTGTATGTGCAGCCTTGCCCTGTGGTATCTCTTGCCCACCACATTAGATGGACTGTTCAGCAACAATACAGGGGCCACTGTGGTTCTGTTTATATTTGGCTGGTTCACAGTGCTGGTGGCCCAGTATCCTCTTACTGTGGCGGCACCACCAGAGCCTGCCACCTACAGGACAATGGACAGATGGGAGTTATCTCCCTTGACGAGGCCCTTTTATGTTCTCTTGTTTTCAGCATTTGATCTTTTGTACAGGTGAGTTTAAAGCTACAGGTAGTTTTGAAATTGTTCAATAGACTCCACTGCAAAACTACATGTACATAAACATTTTATCAAATTCTAAATGAAAAGTGCTCATGTAGGTTGAATTCTGTTACAGATATGAAAGTCAAAGTACATTTCTAACTACAAACCAAGCCCTTCATATTGTGTTTGTGTTTCTGCCTGTGTTGTGGACCTGTGGCTTCTTGCCTCCTGTGGACTGCTTCTTTCTGTGGATTGGGGAACAGACCCATGTCCACCTCCTGGGAGGATCCCCAATGGCATCAGATCTCAGGTACAACCGGGAGGGAGGAAAGGGAGAGAACTCATTACTCATATCCAAGTGTCACTGGCCATCTTAATTAATATGATTATATACATGTATCTAGGCTTGATTCTGTTATTCTGGATAATGTATATGAGTTTAACATTCTGTTGATTAACTCTTCATACTCTTATCCATATTCCTATTAGCTGGTCAAGTTCTTTGTAGATTAAAACAGAATACTGGCAGGGATTTTTTAGGGTCTATTTAGGGCCAACATAAGGCCCCATTCCCAATGCTAAAAAGCAGTTATTTTTCCTAAATTTTGCTTTAAAATTCCTGAAAAATGAGAAAAAATCAAAATAGGATGCCTTATTGATCATAAATCCCCTTCATAAGCCCACAAACTTAAATTTTTGCAACAAATTGTGAAGTAATTTTTGCACCAGCTTTATTTAAATGTCAGAGGTAAACTTTGACCAAGTTGAAAATCCAAATGCACATTAATAAACTAGTTTGGTTTTATCTCCACTTCTTTGTACGGAACATTTTCTCCAATTTCATGCAACTGTCACTATTTTTTCACAATCTGGAAGGCCCAGACATCAAGACCTTCAAAACTGCCTGATTGATCTGTTCTGTGATGTAGGCTTAGTCTCATGATCCTGCTAATTATATGTGAATGCTCATGGGAATTCCAGAGAGAAGTTTGTTTACATAATCATATTTACCCGACTGTATAACTTGTTTGCTGCATAACAAAATAAATGTTCTAATGGTTGAATGATTTCTTGAAAATTTGAGGGGGGGGGGGGGGGGGGTGGGGGGGGAGGGGGGGAACATGCAATGGTATCCAGTAATTTAACCAAGATAATGTATGAAAAACATTTTATCAAACTTTAGTATCATGAGTTGTCTTCTTCCAAGAAATTGGGACACAGCAGTTTGGTTCATAACCCTTGGTTTGTCCTATAGAAATATCTGAATACATAGCATATGCATGAATTACCAAACCTTGCTGAGGATCAGGTTCATTAATATCTTTGTGGTACAATGGCATAAATTTATAATGCTTAATTAGTCAGATAAGTGAGTGTGATTGTTGTAAGGGGATGGTCGTTATTTATTGTAAGTGAGTCAGGTATGTGAGATACATTTAATGTACTAATTATTAAAAGATCGAACACAGCAATTAAATTGTTGACACATCTGCATACTCAATTTAAATTTAAGAATTATTTTATTATACCCCGCAAACGAAGTTTGGGGGGTATAATAGGTTTCACCCTGTCTGTCTGTCTGTCCGTCCGTCTGTCTGTCCGAAATATGTTGTTGTCGCAACTCCTCCTAAACGACTTGCAGGATTTCAATGAACTTTGTGGAGTGTTAGAATGCATATGGAGATGTGCATATTGTCAGGAATTTTATTTTGGACAATTTTTGTACAAGAATGACGTTTTGGACTTAGGCATTTTTCACCAAAATACCTATGCATCAGTGCGTTGTCCGCAACTCCTCCTAAACGACTTGCAGGATTTTTATGAAACTTTGTGGAGTGTTAGAATATATAATGGAGATGTGCATTTGTCAGGAATTTATTTTGGACAATTTTTGTACAAGATATGAACGTTTGGACTTAGGCATTTTTCACCAAAATACCTATGCATCAGTGCGTTGTCCGCAACTCTCCTAAATGACTTGCAGGATTTTTATGAAACTTTGTGGAGTGTTAGAATATATAATGGAGATGTGCATATTGTCAGGAATTTATGGACAATTTTTTGTACAAGATATGACGTTTGGACTTGGGCATTTTCACCAAGTATGCATTAGTTCATCGTCCACAACTCCTCCTAAAAAATTATATACTATATTACCCATTGATTAGACAACTTCAATCTGTTAATCTGAGAAAATCTGTTGTGTTCATTATGTAGTGTGCCCCGCGGGGGGATTAGTCCGATTTAGGACAGTTCTAGTTTTTATTTTTTTCAAGTTACAAACTCCAAAGAGTTTGTTATCTAAATGAAAATTCTGTATTTGTACCATTGCAACTTTAGACATTCTAGAAATGAAGGAACTACACTGAATATTTACTGCAGTGTACATATTGACAATTTATGTATTGATGTTACCATAGAGAAATACACTTTTGCTGCATTGGTTAGTTATTTTATGACAGTACGATATGAATTGTTTACAGGCTGGGGGTCCTGTTGACGTTGTCTGTGTGCGTGTACCTGGGAGCCTACTTCCTGTCCCAGTGTCTCGGTACAGTCTTACTGTCGGCCCTGTGTGGTTATCTACTGAGTATTGATCTTGGAGGGCTCGGGAACCAAATCTTCCTCACCTGCAGGAGCAGGAACAAGGTTTCAGATGACCAAGGGGCCATTTCTATGGAAACAGGGGTCAGGGGATTTTTGTGGAGATGGGACATATTTCAAATCTTGTACCATCTTCTGATACTGGCACTCGTTGGGACTAGTGCAGGATTGTTAAATTTGAACTCGCACACGCTCAGTGGAGATTTGTGGAGGATCCTGGGATACATCACGATTGGTCTTTGTGTCGTGGAAAAAATTGTGAGAGATATTCAGAATGTGTACATATTTTTCGGGCTGTTGAGAAATCGACTGTTTCCTAGTTCTGCTCGGATCAGCAGATCCTATCACAGCAGAATGATGATGCTGAAACCTCTAGGGATTTTGCGGAGGATTATTGTCAACTGGGGTAAGTCTTCATGAGATAATTGTATGTAAGGTATCCAAGGATGTGATAACTGTATATTGGGTATACAAGGATATGATAATTGTATGCTGGTATTCATTAGGATATGATAAATGTATGTTGGGTATATGAACAAGGATTTTGGATATGATAATCGTATGTTGGGTATACAAGGATATATGATATACTGAAAGCTGGGTATACAGGGATGTGATAACTGTAGTTGGCTGTACATGTACAAAGATATGATAACTATAGTTTGAAGAATTCTTTGTATCTGTTTGTAGTGTCCCCACTGACCATGTTGATGTACGTGTCCTTGCTGGTGACCAGTAGTGACCCGTCGTCTGTATCAGCCACTGCCACCCTCAGTACTGTCACGGCGGTGTGGTATATCTTCGGTGTAGTTCGTGTCTTCAGGACTGTAAGTATTCTGCTGTATGTTAGTTAGGCCACACCAATTTGTAAAATAGTTTGTCGAATTTTCAAACCAAAACAGTGAGGTGGGAGGGCAAAATTATTTTACAAAGATTATTTTTCATTTTGGAGATAAAAGTTAGAAGGCAAGCGAATATAAGAAATATGAATATTTCTAATTTAATTAAGCGTGATTTCAAAAAAGAATAAAGAGTTAAAATTATACAAAAGTCAACAACAACAAATGTGCAAAGATTTTTGGACAAGCGGGCAAATATTAATTTTTGATAATATTATCTGATTCATTTGGATTTGTTACAAATAGAGGTGGCAAATCTGATGAACTAGATTGCAAATTGGCATGTCCTCAGTTCAGAATTAAAATTCTTAGAGATACTGAGGTATTGTCTTGAATTGAAAATAATTTCTTCAGAGGAGAGAAAATTTAGGAACCATTGGACACTTGTAGGAAGAAAGTATTATGGCACAATCAACTAGAGCATGATATATACCTGAAAAAGAGTCCCAATTCATATCAAAAGATGAGGAAGAATATAAATTGCAAAAATGTATGAAACAGTGATCTGTCAGAATGTTAAATCATAATTTAAGATGAAAACTACTGTGTCATCTTTTGTAGATTTGGCAGAGTACAGTCAACAGTCTGTTAGAGCTCTCTGTTGCACACATCATTCTGGTTACCGTGACGTCGACCTCTGACCTCATGCTTTTCCCAATCCTCACTCTGTTGATTGGTCTGTGTAGAGACAGAGCCACTCAATTCCTGAACAAGCTTTACTTCTGTATGACCATCTTAATCACTTCCTGGACTGACAAGAAACAGAGGAGAGGATCCACTGTGGCATTGATTGGTGTGTCCGTGTTCCTGTTTCCTCTTGTCTTCAGTATGGTGTCCTTGGCGTCTATCCTGTCCGCCCCCCTTCTCCCACTGTTCACCCTCCCGTTGTTTGTGATGGGGTTTCCCCGACCTAACAAGTTCTGGCCTGAGGAGGTGGGGGCGTCGGCTAATGTGAACCCTGACACCATGTTCTATAAACAGCTGACTCCTGTACTGAGTGGAGCGCTCAGAACAGCGTTCGCAGATGGAAGATTAGGTATCAGTCTTCCAATGTTTAACTTAAGAGTAACACTGAGGAATCATTAGAATTTGTTGTGGCTCAATTTTCGTGGAATTCGTGGGTACCCCTCACCCACGAATTTTCATCTTCAACGAATAAAGACAAACACCCACGAATTTACATCCTCAACGAATAAAGACAAAAGTAAACATTCCATAGTAATCTTTCTTACTGATATATAAATCCATGAAATTACGTCCCCATGAACCTAAACA
>CAJDSM010020473.1:20135-33046 GCA_903981925.1 Ostrea lurida
AATTTCAGCATACCAAGAAAATTGGCACCCACAATTTAAATGATTCTACAGTAATGATAATGGAGGTGTACTGTTATAAGACTGGTGTAGCGGGAGGTGTACTGTTATAAGACTGGATGTAGCGGAAGGGAGGTGTGTTACTGTTATAAGACTGGATGTAGCGGGAGGTGTACTGTTAATAAGACTGGATGTAGCAGAACTGATTATATGAATCTATTTATCAGTTACATTTATATTTGATTCATGATTATTGTTGAGTTCTGTGTTTACAGTGTGTCTACATTCCACCAGGGCTTTATTTGTCGGCGATATTTAATATTATATTATCTCTATTTCAGTGTGAGGGCAATGTGTAGGAAACCACTATCTTGGTGCGGATACCAAAATCGCCTGTTGTGGGATCAATGATCTGGAGCGAGGGTACAGGCTACAGCTGCAGCGGTACCAGTATCAAGGGCTGGGAGCTCCAAGGAGAGTCTCTGTCCACAAGTCCGATAAAGACCAGCCCGGATAGAATGAGAATATACTCTCACGATGAGGCGTTCCCCGAGGAACTTGTGTGTTTCCTTTAAATCATTATCCAACTCTTCACACCCCCGAAATTACTCTAGTGGATAAGTTGAAACCTTAAAAGATCATATTCAGATGCCGCAATGTTTCCTTTACTCGATTCTAAGACCAGCCAGGATAGTATTTGACATCACATGTTCCTCATATATAACAGAGCCGTATGTGTGGGTACTGTGGCATCATCGGGTGAATAGAAAATAAAACTCAAAGAAACACGAGTAAAATGAAAAGATAATGTGCAGTATAGGGAACAGGAAAGTGAAAATAATAACAATATACATCAGGGAGAAGGATATTTCACAAAAGCTTCTAACTGATCATCCGCTGACATCAAAGCTCGGTTCGATAGCCATGGAGACTTATCGCAGGGAGGCGCCCTCCTTCCTCCTCTAAACAGAACAAAATGAATCCTCGTCTGGGTTGTAGAGTCACTAGGGCAGTTTTTACAGTACAGTATTTTTTTCTGATCGACCTGAGATTACAACAAAAAAGAAAATCTTATATATTGCATACAAAAATGCAGGAGCAAAGTAAAGAAATCTTGTCGGTTACCCCGAGTGCATTATGAGACATGTTAGCCTTCGGGCGAAAGCAGCTGCGCGTTCCAAGCACCTGCCAAAAAACTGCCCAACAATTTGATATGACATTGAACGATTATAAAGGATGATTGATAACTTGGGCTGCCAGCCTTGATCAAAAATAAAAGGAACAGCTGGAACTGTCCCTCAAAGTTCGACAATAAAAATAGGGAGCAATGGGATATTTCAAACCAAGTGACACAATTTAGCTGGTTCCCCGGGATTTTAGATGCTCCATTCGATGTATGTAAGTCTGGCCTCAAGATAATGAGGCGAAGAGTTGCCTCTGGAGTCTTCAACAGGTTGTCGCGGATAGCTTTAGCGAAAATTCCCAGAGAGTGGTTTAAGTATGTCCTGGGGACCCTGACTGGTCTGTGATGAGGGGCCTGGTTGACCAGGTCCAGATCAGGTGGCCTAAGCTCACGAACGATACTAAGTTAAACTGTTACTCTCAGACTCGGCCTATCTGCCTGATGCATACTCTAATATCATTGATGCAAAACTGTGGTAGTTTGATACGCCGTGTTCAATTCACACCAAAATAAACCTGAGAATCAACAAAATGACTTTGCTTCGGAAATTTATCCGTTAACCTGTTACCTAGCATTCAACTGATTCATCGGTAATGATTTAAATGCATTTTTTTCTTGTCATTTCGTATTGGTTAATGATAGCCATGATTCATCCTTTATTCCTGCATCTGATATGCATAATAATAATTTAATCACTTGTCATGGGATGATAGTAACAATCAATTATTTTTCAAAGCTGCCATGGCAGGTAGCGGTGAGCACCATTTACACAAGTTCTACAATGGAGACCTCCCATGGAATGCAACATGTTAGACTTGGCGTCTGAGGACAAGGGCTTTACAAGTTTAGTCCTCAAGCTACAGGTAACTTTTACAGAGGTGCGACATACGTTTAGGAGAATTAAGTGTTTATGTTGCATTTGGTTCGACATTCTTAAGACTTTCACCCCATTGCCCGCCGGAGTTGTAGAATAAGGTTACTCAGTACCCTTGCTTGTCATAAGAGGCGACTAGAATGGAGGCGGGTCCTTTTGGATGAGACCGCAAAAATCGAGGCAGGGGTCCGTGTCACAGCAGGCTGTGCGCATTGATAAGAGATCCCTCCTGCTTAAAAGGCCGATAAGCCAACGAACAAGACTAGAATTTGCAGCCTTCATCAGCATTGGGGTGAGTTCTTCTATGAGTTTTGAAAAGTATTCTCGAGTGGGATTAAAACAATAGAATAATTTAATCCAATTAAAGCTGGTCAATTTTGATTTTCTGTTTGTTGAATTTTTAATTATGGCGTGCGTTTCAGGAGGCATAATTAAGCAGATTTTTTAAAGCCCTTAAATTCAAGCAATCAGCCAAAAAAAATAAGAATAAAGATGAAATTTTTTAGGGTCCCCTAAGGCCACATCAAGTTAGTTTGCTAGATTCTCATCCACCAGCAATTAAAAAAAAAATGGATGAGTTGTGAGGATTTTATCATTTATTAGGGCCCCCGCCGGAGTATCGACATGGAGCCCTATAGTAATCGGCTTTGTCTGTCCGTCCAAACAAGTTTTCACGCAATCAACTCATATGGCTTTGCACTAATTAATAGAAACTTTTGGGGAACAGTGTAAATATCCAATGAGGTCAGCTCCCTTCAATTTGGAAATTTCTGATTTTTTGTAAAAAATAAAATATGGAACTTTTTTTCATGAAAAAGTCACGTTTCACTGTATAACTTTAAGAAGGGCTTGCGCCAATATATTATCTTATAGGCCAGTGAAAATATGTGAGGGCTCCTGGGGTCATGAATGCTCCCCCTCCCTATTTGATAATTTGGTCTAATATGAAAACTATTGAGGACACCCACTCTCAAACTATATATATTCCTTGGATCCTTGTGTTGAAACAAGTTATTGACACATGTGGAGGGCCTTGGGGCATGTCTGGGCCTCACACTTTTAAAAAGGGTTAATATTTGGAAAAACTTATGAGAATCCCCACCTATCCAAACCAATGTTTCTATGTTCTATTGTAACAAGACAAATTATAAAAGCCCCAGGGGGTTATGCCTGAGCACAATTAATGTACATACATGTTTATAAGTCATATTTTACTTTTACTTGATGAATGTTCATCTTATGGGTATTGGAGATGACATAGATCAACTTTGATAGGTGGGCCACATATGTAAATTTACCAAACTTTCTGCTCTTCCCTATGAAGCAAAAGTTGTTCAGATGATGTGGCCCATGGGCCTCTATGATATTGTTAAGTTGACAATTTTATCGGGTAAAGATGAACATAAATATAGAGCTCACTGTCTTATTGATCAGTAATTGTGAGACTGACATTCTGTTAAGGTTGAAGTTTAGTGGGTGTTATTTTATGGTCTACTTCTGACCTTTGGCTAGGATGGCTTTAAGGATGATGTTTACCAGCTCTCGCAAAATGGGAGAGGGCCACCACCCCACAGGAGATCGAGGAATACCTGACCGAGTTTGCAGTGACTGGTAACTCGGTCTTGGAGAAAGAGGAGGTATGGAAATCCTCCGTCCTCAATCGTCCCCAACCTGTTCTCCCTGGGTCACAACAAGCAAGGTAACACAACAACACATAGAGAAAATAACACAATACACAGGTAACGACAACAATACATAGAAGAGAATAACAACAATACACAGGGTAACACACTACATAGAAATACACAAGTACACATGGTAACACAACAATACATAGAACGATGTGAAAAACACAATCACACAGCACGGATCACACAACAATTATACTAGATATATAAAACACAATACACACAGGTACTGAAAATGCAACTAATCGATATTAAGAATAACACAATACACCCCAAGGAACACAACAATACATAGAAAAAATAACACAATACACAAGGTAACACAACAATCATAGAAATAACATAATACAACACGTTAAACCAACACCCTACATAGAAACAATAGCACCAATACACAAGGTAACTACAACAAATACAAATGAAAATAACATAATTACACAGGTAACACAACAATACATAGAAAATAAACAATACACAGTAACACAAACGAATACATAGAAAATAACACAATACACAGGTAATACAACAATACATAGAAAATAACACAATACACAGTAACACGACACTACATAGAATTAATACCACAATACACAGGTAACACAACAATACATAGAAAAATAACACAATACACAGGTAACACAAACAATACATAGAAAATAGACACAAATTACACAAGGTAAACACAAACAATCTACATAGAAAATAACACAATAACACAGTGAACACAATACACATAGAAAAAATCAAACAAAATCAACACAGGATAAACACAACAATACAGGTTAGAAAAATAACACAATACACAGGTAATACAACAATACATAGAAAAATAACATATACACAAAGGTTAATACAACAATACATAGAAGAAAATAACAGCAATACACAGGTAACCACAAACACTACATAGGTAGAAATAACACAATACACAGGTCACACAACACTACATACGAAAAAACACCAATACACACGGTAACACAACAATACATAGAAAATAACATAATACACAGGTACCACAACAATACATAGGAAAATAACAGACAATTACACAGGTAACACAGAACATACCATAGGAAAATTAACACAAATACCCCCACAGGTAACACAAGCTACACATAGAAAATAACACGCAATACACAGGTGAACACAAACCAATACATAGAAGAAGTAACACAATACACAGGGGTAATACAACAATACATAGAAAAATAACATAAACACAGCACCTAACAATGAGAGCTCACTCGAGAAAGATAACCACAAATATAAGTAGTGTATACTACCCAACCGACAATCACATAGATGGAATACTAAACACAATTAACAGGAACACCAACACTACATAGAAATACATAATACATCTAGGTAACACAACAATACATAGAACCATAGTTACCACACTCGAACGTTAACTAATCTGTGGCTACCATTACACACGAATACATTAGTAAAATTATACACTGAATACCAGGTATAACAAAACAACACGGTGTACTGTTATAAGACTGGATGTAGCGCGCTACATCCAGTCTTATAAAAGTAACAACCTCCCTGGTGGCCGCTACATCCAGTCTTTATAACAGTAACCACCTCCGCTACACCACGTCTTTATAACAGTACACCTCCATTATCAATTACTGTAGAAATCATTTAAATTTGTGGGTGCCATATTTTCTTGGTACTGCTGAAATTTGTTTAGGTTCATGGGGAACGTAATTTCATGGATTTATATATCAGTAAGAAATGACGTTACTTAAATGGAATTGTTACTTTTGTCTTTATCGTTGAAGATGTAAAATCGTGGTGATTTCTTTATTGTTGAAGATGAAAATTCGTGGGTGAGGGGGTACCACGAATTCCCACGAAAATGGAGCCACAACAAATTCTAATGATTCCTAATGTTATTCTTAATTAAAACATTGGAAGACTTGATTACTAAGTCTTCCATCTGCGAACGCTGTTCTGGCGCTCCACTCAGTTACAGGAGTCAGCTGTTTATAGAAACATGGTGGTCAGGGTTCACATTAAGCCGACGCCGCCCACCATCCTCAGGCCAGAACTGTTAGGGGTCGGGGAAACCCCATATCACAAACAACGGGAGGTCGTGAACAGTGGGAGAAGGGGGCGGACGGCAGGAATAGACGGCCAAGGACAACCAATACTGAAGACAGAGGAAAAGGAACACGGACACACCAATCAATGCCACAGTGGATCCTCCCTCTGTTTCCTTGTCAGTCCAGTAGGAAGTGATAAGATGGTCATACAGAGTAAAGCTTGGTCAGGAATTGAGTGGTCTGTCTCTAACACAGACCAATCAACAGAAGTGGAGGGATTGGAAAAGTCATTGAGGTCAGAGGTCGACGTCACGGTAACCAAGAATGATGTGTGCTACACAGAGGATGCTCTTAACAGACTGTGACTGGTACTCTGCCAAAATTCTACAAAAGAGACAATAGTTTTCATCTTAAAATTATGATTTAACATTCTGACAGATCACTGTTTCATACATTTTTTGCAATTTTATATTTCTATCCTCATCTCTTTGATATGAATTGGGACTCTCTTTTCAGGTATATATCATGCTTCTGTGATATTGTGCCATAAGACTACTTCTTCTCTACCCAAGTGTCCAATGGTTCTAAATTTTTCGTCTCCTTCTGAAGAAATTATTTTCAATTCAAGACAATACCTCAGTATCTTAAGAAAATTCTTAATTCAGACGAGGACATAGCCAATTTGCAATCTAGGATTGTCGATCAGATTTGCCACCTCTGATTGTAAGCTAAACTCAAATGAATCCACGATAATATATCAAAAATTAAGTATTTGACCCGCTTTGTCCTAAAAATCTTGCACATTTTGTTGTTGTTGTATTTTTGTATAATTTATAAACTCTTTTTCTATATATCTTGAAAATCACCGTATTAATTAAATTAGAAATATTCATATTCTTATATTCCGCTTGCCTCCTAACTTTTTATCCTCCAAAAATGAAAATAATCTTTGTAAAAAATAATTTCCCTCCACCTCAACTGTTTTGGTTTGAAAATTCGAGCAAACTATTTACAAATTGGTGTGAGGCCTAACTGAGACATACAGCAGAATACTTACAGTCCTGAAGACAGAACTACACCGAAGAGTATAACCAACACCGCGTGACAAGTAGCTGAGGGTGGCAGTTGGCTGATACAGACGACGGGTCACTACTGTCACCAGCAGAGCAGTACATCAACGATGTCAGTGGGGACACTCAAACCAGATTAACACAAGAATTTCTTCTAACTAATAGTTTATCAATCTTTGTACATGTCGCCAACTAACAGTTATCCACATCCTGTATTACCCAGCTTCAGTAATATCATATACTCATGTGTATACCCAACAACGGATTATCAATATCCAAAATCCATGTTTCATAATACCCAACATACATTATACATATCCTAATGAAATACCTAGAATACCAATAATTCATATCCTTGTATAACCCAATATACAGTTATCAAATCCTTGGATACCTTACATAACAATTATCTCAGTGAAGACTTACACCCAGTTGACAATATCCTCCGCAAAATCCTAGAGGTTCTCAGCATCATCATTCTGCCTTGTGATAATGGAATCTGCCTGATCCGAAGCAGAACCTAAGGAAACAGTCGATTTCTCAACAGCCCGAAAAATATGTACCACATTCTGAATATTCTCTCACAATTTTTTCACCACGACACCAATAGACCCAATCCGTGATGTATCCCGCAGGGATCCTCCACAAATCTCCACTGAGCGTGTTGCGAGTTAAATTTATACAATCCTGCGCACTAGTCCCAACGAGTGCCAGTATCAGAAGCATGGGTACCAAGATTGAAATATTCCCATCTCCACAAAAATCCCCCTGACCCCTGTTTCATAGAAAAATGCCCCTTGTCATTGCGTGAAACCTGGTGTCCTGCTGCGCTCTGTTCAGGTGGACGGAAGATTTGGTTCCAGGCCCCTCCGACAGATCAATTACTCAGTAGATATACCACACAGGGGGCCACAGTAAGAGCTGTAACCGGAGACCTGGGACAAGGAAGTAGGTCCCAGGTACACGCCACAGACACCGTCAACAGACCCCCAGCCTGTTAAACAATTCATATCGTTAACTGTCATACAAATAACTAACCAATGCAGACAAGGTGTAGTTCTCTATCGGTAACATCAGATACTTTAATAAATTGTCATATCATGTACACTCTATAATATGTAACAGTGTATTCCTTCATTCTAAAATGTCTAAGTTGCAATGGTACAAATACAGAAATTTTTCATTTAGATAACAAACTCTTTGGAGTTTGTGAACTTGAAAAATAAATCAAAAAACTAGAAAACTGTCCTAAATCGGACTACATCCCCCCGGGGGCAACTACATAAATGACACAACAGAATTTTCCAGATTAACAGATTGAAGTTGTCTGAATTCAATGGGTAAGGGTAAGTATATAATTTCTTAGGAGGTGAGTTGTGGACGATGAAACTGAATGCAATCCATTGGTGAAAATAGCCCAAGTCCAAACGTTCATAATCTTGTCAAAAAATTGTCCAATAAAATTCCCTGACAATATGCACATCTCCATTAAATATATTCCTAACATCCAAAAGTTTCATAAAAATCCTGCAAGTCATTTAGGAGAGTTTGCGGACAACGCACTGATGCATAGGTATTTTGGTGAAAAAGCCTAAGTCCAAACGTTCATATCTTGTACAAAAAATTGTCCAAAATAAAATTCCTGAACCAATATGCACATCTCCATTATATATTCTAAACACTCACAAAGTTTCAATAAAAATCCTGCAAGTCGTTTAGGAGGGGAGTGCGGACAACGCAACTGATGCATAGGTTATTTTTGGTGGAAAATGCCTCAAGTCAAAACGTATTCTATGTAACAAAAATTGTCCAAAATAAAATTCCTGACAATATGCACATCTCCATTAATGCATTCTAACACTCCACAAAGTTCATTGAAATCCTGCAAGTCGTTTAGGAGGAGTTGCGACAAGCGAAACATATTTCGGACAGACGACGGACCGGACCAGACACGAAGACAGGGTGAACCTATATACCCCCCCAAAACTTCGTTTGCGGGGTATTAATTAAAATAATTCTTAATTTTAATTGAGTATGCAGATCGTGTCAACAAATGTTAAATTGCTGTGTTTCAATCTTTATAATTAGTACATTAAATGTATCTTCACATTACTCTGACTCACTTACAATAAATAACGACCATCCCTTACAACAATCACAACTCACTTATCTGACTAATTAAAGCATTATAAATTTCTGCCATTCGTGACCGACAAAGATATAATGAAACCTGAATCCTCAGCAAGGTTTGGTAATTCATGCTTATCTATGTATTCAGATTATTTCTATAGGACAAACAGGTTATTGAACCAAACTGCTGTGTCCCAATTTCTTGGAAGAAAGACAACTCAATGATACTAAATGTTTTGATAAAATCGTTTTTTCATCAATTAATCTTGGTTAAATTACTGGGATGACATTGCATGTTCCCCCCCCCCCCACCCGCCCCCCCCCCATTAAATTTCAAGAAATCATTCAACCATTAGAACATTATTTGTTATGCAGCAAACAAGTTATACAGTCGGGTAAAATCTATGATTATGTAAACAAACTTCACTCTCACCTTGAGCCCCAAACGATAATAAATCCCAGAGGCAATTCACTACTATAATAGCAGGATCATGAGACTAAGCCTACATCAAAAGAACAGAGTCAACTACGCGAGTTTTGAAGGTTCTTGTATTCAGGGCTTCAAAGATTGTGAAAAATAATGTGACAGTGGTGTCAATGAAATTGGAAGAAAAATGTTCCCGTACAAAGAAGTGAATAAAACCCAAACTATGTTTAATTAATGTGGCTCATTTGGATTTTTCAAAACTTGAGTCAAAGCTTTACCTCTGCATTTAAATAAAGCTGTGCAAAAATTAAACTTCACAATTGTTTGCAAAAAATTTAGTTTGGTGGGCTTATGAAAGGGGATTTAGTCAATAATAGGCATCCTATTCTGGATTTTTTCTCATTTTTCAGGAATTTAAAGCGATAATTTTAGGAAAATACTGACTTTTTAGCATTGGGAATGGGGCCTTATGTTGGCCCTAAGAAGACCTAAAAAAATCCCTGCCAGTATTCTGTTTTATGCTACAACAGAACTTGACCAAGCTAATAGAATATGGATAAGAGTATGAAGAGTTAATCAACAGAAATGTTTAAACTCATATACATTATCAGAATAACAGAATCAGCCTAGATACATGTATTAATCATATTAATTAAGATGGCCTAGTGACACTTGGATATAGTAATGTGAGTTTCTCCCTTTCCTCCTCTCCCGGTGTACCTGAGATCTGATGCCATGGGGGAGTCTCCAGGAGGATGGCATGGGTCTGTTCCCCAATCCACAGAAAGAAGCTCCACAGGAGCAAAGACCAACAGGTCCAACACAAGGCAGAACACAAACACAATATGAAGAGGCTTGGTTTGTATTTAGAAGATTGTACTTTGACTTTCATGATCTGTAACAGAATCAACCTACATGAGCACTTTTCATTTAGAATTTGATAAATTTTATGTACATTAGTTTTGCAGTAAGAGTCTAATTGAACAATTTCAAAACTACCTGTAGCTTTAAAACTCACCTGTACAAAAGATCAAAATGCTGAAAACAATGGAGATACATAAAAAGGGCCTCGCAAGGGAATAAGCTGCCCATCTGTCCATTGTCCATGTAGGTGGCAGGCTCTGGTTGGTGCCGCCCACAGTAAGAGGATACTGGGCCCACCAGCACTGTGAACCAGCTCCAAATTTAAACAATACCACAGTGGCCCCTGTATTGTCTGCTCGACCAGTCCATCTCAATGTGGTGGGCAAGAGGATACCACAGGGCAAAGCTTGCAACATAACAACCTGAATCTACAGCAATGAATGGCAATGTTTGCAATTAAACTTTTTTTTAGGAAGACAAACTCAAAAAGTTTCTACTCCACAACATGATTCAAAATCTATCTCATCTTCCTCGCGCGGAGATCTTTCTTTGTTAGGGTACGGCATGATCTGGAGTAAAATTTAACATTGTACACAGGGTATATGTGGAATAGTAATTACAACAACAAACATCAAGACATCCAACACGAATGACGCTGTCACATCATGATTGTGTTTAACTCAACGAGCAGCGTGACCACACCACCAATTGAATGAACGGAATAATGAAGCAGGAGACCTGGTTTATATAAATCACGTACATTGAGCATCATAAGCCAAGGCGGAGGTTTGGGCCCCCAAGAATGGTCTGTGGAAATCTCTTGGCGAAGAATCCTGCTTGTCATTCATTCAGAAGAGGGATTCCCAGTACCCATGTTGTTGGCTCGTTGCAAGATCAGGTTGATGGCTGGACCCAAGTGTACAAAATCAATTTCCATCCTTAAAAGAAATGTTACATTTAAAATTTTTGTAAACAGACTGTCGAAATTATCTAATCAATTTCAAAAACGTTTGTTTTCAATTAGTAAAGAGCACTCACACAATATATTTGGTTTTATATAGAAGAGAAGTTTAACAAAAAATCAATACGTAAGCTTACTTGCTAAAGTTTACAGATCATTATACAATCTAATCATAATTTCACATGTTGTGTACAAGATTTACAACAAATTTGTCACAATATTAGGATTCTTGATGAAAAGTATGCCACAATTCCGAGATGAACAGAAAACTAAAAGATATTATATTAGTTTCGAATATTAAGTTATTGGGGAAATTGTATAACAATTCATTTAAAACTATGCTTAAATTTGCATATACTATGGGCTAGTGTTCAGATTCAATAAGATTAATCGAATCTTAAATCTATTATTTGCCAGTGCGGTACTTGAGTTCAAGTCCCAACGTATGTTCTAAGCTGTTGAGGTAATCAGTCGAGTTGAAGCACCATATGTTTATCAGGTATTATGCCGTATTATCAGAGGTATTACTTTGATGGACAAGCTATTTCGCTATTTAACATGTTGAGTTTCGTTACACGAGAGACTCTAGGCCTAATTCCTAGGAAGATGGACTAATATAATTTTTGCCAATATGAAGGGGTCCCTCGACTCGAGTATTATCGACCCAACTGAAATCTATACGTCGCATTATTATAATCCGTAAATTTATAAGTGTTAAAACGTCGCCTTGGAATATTCAGAGCAGAGTATTTCCCCAACCTAATGCTACCTAGACGGTCAAATGTGGCTAAATTTCACAAACCGAGTTTTATGCTTCGAAACGTGGGATGTTGTCGACCTTTGATGTGTTAAAGGAACTGTATTTTTTAAAAACATCCTATTATTTTAGCTAGAATCATTTGAGTTATGCAGATGTGGTTATAGCATGTCTTCGAATTCCAGTCTGTCGAGGTCTAAATATATGGTTGATAGGCCAAATGTGATTACGCAATGAATACAGTTTTGTGACGTTATGAATATTCATCTAGGTAGTTGATATCCAACATTAATTGTTGTTACTTATGATATCAAAATATGCCATCAATAATTACAGTATGTATATGTGATAAGTCGAATCGTTGACTGCCATTATTAACCTGGGACTGACCTTAGACGGTGTCATGTCTTGTTTGTTAGTTATTTGTTTCGTTGTTTTCGGGTGTTGACTACGTAATCTCTTTTGCTTGTTGTGCTATTATAATATACTAGGAGTTCGTATTGCAATTTTTTTTCCGAGATAGAATGCAAGCACAAGAAGGTATTAGTATTTGCAAGCTATACAAACACCAAACACCAGTTTCCCGATTAGCTGAATTAGAGTGTCCCATTACTTATCAGCTAATTTTCAAGGCATACTTTCAATCTTAGATATAAAGTATACTCAAAATCTACAATTTCTCAATATGAAAATGTACCGTTATACAAATCGTGTCGTCAGACTGCCTCATTATTGTCACATGATAACATGGTGTGTACCATTCACCTGTATTTAAAAAGATCACCGAAAATCAGGTGACCGATTAACATTTTAAGGGTTTCAATCTGAACATTTGTGTTTTCGATAATTACGCGGATATATTCAACTAATGGATTAATAGGAGTTTGCGCTTTTTGGGGCTGGGAG
>CAJDSM010020475.1:8183-27598 GCA_903981925.1 Ostrea lurida
TTTGATACAGATGGACGTCAGTTCTGTATGGGACTTTGACTACAGATGGATGTCAGCTTTGTATTGGAGTTTGATACAGATGGATGTAAGCTCTGTATTGGAGTTTGATACAGATTGGACGTCAGTTCTGCACTGTAAGCAGAAGGTCTGATGTGTATGTTGAACTTGTTCGACATCAATGTTGTGTGTAAATTTGTAAATAAACTGTAAATAAAACACCTTCGCAATTCATGAACAGTATCACCTTATTCATAAACATGTATCGCTGGATTCAGAGAATACAGATCCATATTCTTTGAAAGCATGGATATAGTGAATGCTTTCAGTCAACAATGTGTTCATACCCACACACGAAAATATATGTACTTGCATAATTTGGACAAGTTTTCTTTTCTTTTTTGTGTGTGATTTGTATCGAAAGCATAATAACTGTTTTTATGCTTTACAATGACGTTTATTTCATTCATTGTTAATACTTTTGATACCGCACGCTGGTGTATGTGTGTACGCTTGTCTTGTAATAAGGATGTCATTGTTACATGTATTACCTGTCTCGTACATACATTTTATAAGCAACATTCTTCTACAATATGAAGAATTTTTCCCATGGTTTAATGTGTCATTTCTTGTGAACAGTCGTAAAATACAATTATTTTTCAAGCCAGTGTTTATTATTAATTATTTATTATTATCATCATCATCTTCATCATTTTGATATCATTAAACATATAACACCATCTCTCGATCATGGGTACCTGTAGATAATTCCTTTTTGCTCATGCCATACACTATATAATTATGTATGTGGCCATTTAACCCACGTTTCGAGATCCAATTTAACATCAGTGTCATTTTAAGACCGCAAACCTCTGTTCAACCCCCCTCCCCCATCCGCGTTTCCAAAAACTGTTCTTATAATCCACAGTTCAATATCAAAATGTAGTTCAGAACGCATGTGCAAACAGGACGGAAGGCGGTTGCTCGTGTTTAAAGGACATACACGACTTCGCCAATAATATCTAATTTTTCGTGACATTTCATACAAATTCATTTGCATTCTCATTTCTACTAAATATGGGGCAGGTCACCATATCTGTTTTAGAGTTAGCATATTTTGATTGTTCCTAGTTGTTGAAAGTAAACATGCAATGTCAGCTTTGATGTATTACATTGTACATTATTGTAGCAAAGACCCTTTGAACAATTGAATATCAATCCCTGGACCCTTGCATTACTAGTCAGAATATCTAACCACTGAGGTTATCGGGCTGATTTACGAAAGTGTAGTATTATTGCTACAGTATAAAATTTAAACCTATTTTGGAATTATAAATCTTCATATTGAAGAGGTGAATAAAATCTAATAAACGTCGCATATGGTAAATAATAAATCCGCCATGAATTAGATGAAAAGGCAAATTAAGATATCGAAAAGTGATCAATCTCGCAAGTCCCAAATAAAATACATAAAAAAAGAGTTGGGCAAACACGAACCCCTGAATACACCAGAAATGGGATCAGGTGCCTTGGAGGGGTAAGCATATCCCGTCGACCGGTCACACGCTTCGTAAGCCCACCGTCCAGATCAAGCAAACGGAGCAACCCGCTGTCAAAATCTGTGTACATAGAACGGTCTACATACAACTGTTATTTAACACGTCAGATACATTGTAGCATTCGACCCAATGGCAGGTTGTAGTACTTCGTTATAACGAAACAAACCTGCAAAACACTGACGTTAAATGCGACTATTGAAACCCCTAGGGTCTGCAACTACGTACAACTTGTTTTTAAGTAGCCCGGCCATCTTGATTCAGAAATTGATCATCCGGAGAATAAGCTCTTGTGCATCGAAAAACACCACATGCAGGTGGTGATGAAATGTTGCTGTACATCAATACGGGAAATTGACGATGGGGAAACTGAAATGAAATGTTACTATATAATTCTGCATGTGTAATTTTGTCGGAGATTTTCGGAGACAGCTGAGCGTCTGGTTGAACATTTGAAAAGATGATTCACTTAAACGATTATCACATGACAGTCACGTGACTTTGAAGCTCCTTCGTGTTTCACAAAAATTGGCACGTAGCAAGGACATCATATGTAGTTTGTGCATATTACCAAAACATTCTGATCCCCTGGGTTTTTCTGGGAGTTATGTCACTTGGATCTTAGAAATTTGCTGTAAATCCTCATTGAATAACATTGTCATCGCATCTCCTTTGAAACTATTGATCCGATTTTTGCGAAATATGATATGTAGCAAGGACATCATACGTACATGTAGTTGAGCATTTTGCCATGAAATTTTGATCCTCTAATTTTGTGGGAGTTATGCTCCTTTGATCTTTGCCAAAATCCTAATAAATAACCCCTCTGAAACTACTGATCCGATTTTTACGAAACTTGATAAGTAGCAAGGACATTATATGTAATTGTGCATATAACCTCAAAATTTTGATTCCCGGATTTTGCGGGAGACTTAGAAGTTTGCCAAAACTCCTCATAAATAACCTTGTTAACTAGCGCAACTACATGTACTTCGAAAATACTCAACTGACAAAACAGGGGGAGATATGTGTTTTTGGCTCCAAAAACAAACTTTAATTTTTAAATTGTTTTGGACAAATTAATAAGGAATTAAGTTATTTCCAATTTGATTAATCATGTTAGATGATAACTTTACAGCTTGATATCTACGATGGTTTCACAATTGTTAGAATTTAAACATTCTAATTTTGGCGCACGTGGGTTGATAACTAGGCCATTGATACAACGATTTTTCATTCGTATTTTTGTTCTAAATTGGTGTAAACATGCCGCCGATACGATTAAAACGTAGCAGCAGAATACGACCAGGGTAGCAATCCAATCCCAAGTCCAGACAGAGCCGCGCCGCGGGGAGTTACATATGTACCAACCAGCGAAGAAGTAGTGTACAAAAATCCTGTCCAGCCCCAACAGACAGGTATAATACACGCAAGTACGCCTCTACAAGAATGGGGGTTTACATTCGATTTAATTTTCAATAAGACATAATCAAACCCAACACATGGTTTGAAGAATTAGAATGGTCATTTATTCAACTGATAAATGACAAAGAATTATGCCAAAAAATCATATAAAACAGTTATTTAAGATATAACGAACTAAAACACAATACTGCAATTCATGCTAAGGAATCATTATAAAATTGAATTTATCATTGTTTTAGTACGAAGGTGCGGTGCGTAAAATTTTGTAAGTGCGCATGCGTGTTGCGTAAAAGCCGTGTAAGAAAAGTAACGCGCTGTTACGCTTTTGTAAATTGCCCTATCTGAATTATTCTCTTTAGAGAAGTGGACAGGCATAGCCTACATCCACTTCTCTTCGCAAACCTTCATGTTTTGATTCTGAAAAACGTGTAAATATCGGAACCGGAGAAGGTTTACACTTCGATCGACTTTTGAACTCAAATATGCCTAGATTTACGTAGTAGTCATGCAATGTTCATAATTTTAACATCAATACATGCACTTACCACGAGAAAATCAACACTTACTTGCTTTTAGTTGGCGGTAGAAAAATATTTTTAAAAAAAACTCGAAGTCGGACAATTTGAAAAAAAAATGATATACAAGCATTTTGGTTCTCAGAAAGCTTTTTTTTTTCAATTAAAAGGATTCTTTTTATTGATATTAATAGGAAACATGTTTGAATTAAAAATGAAATGTCAAAAAGTTTTATGAGAAGCAAATATACGACGGGTGTTTATTCATTTTTCCAAATAATCCGACTTCGGATTTTTTATTTTTTTATACCGCCCTTAGAGATTAACAAACAATTCAAACCCGGGACAAGAAACTTGTAAAAATGCATCAACAGCATGTAAGTGTTGATTTCATTGTGACAGATGCAGGTATTAATGTTAAGATTGTTGGAATAACTTGTCTGTTGTGTAAATCTAGGCATATTTGAGTTGAAAAGTCGATCGAAGTGTAAACCGTCTCCGGTTCCGATATTTACACGTTTTTCAGAATCAAAACATGAAGGTTTGCGAAGAGAAGTGGATGTAGGCTATGCCTGTCCACTTCTCTAAAGAGAATATATCTGAATATCAAAGATAAACAACATTGCGTTTTTACTGTTTTCGATACAGTGCGGTGTTTGAATGTACCCAGCAAAATATGTTATATGTCAGAAACTGAAAGATGTTCGAAGATAGATACAATTTGTTTCATTAAATTTTTTCATAGGCGGTCCCAAAAATGCCTGTCGAATTAACATGACGTTAACTGCTACTGGAGGAGGTACCCAATATGAATCTTCACAGGAAAACTTTGTTGTCCCTAGCTTGATCGTTCTTCAAAGATTAATGTGAATGATTTTGAATTACATTACATCCTCTGGAAAAACGGGTTCCTATCTTCATGACCGAAAGTGTTGACATCTCTATCTTATCCACATGCATCATTACTTTTTAGTGTCTGCCCACAACATAAATCCCCCCCCCCCCCCCCCCCGCCGGTGTTTCAAAGCAACTAACACTGGGTGCAATACTAGGTCGACATTACTTACATTAAATCTAGGGATTGTTAAGATGTGGTAAGGTTCATCCTCAAATAGAGTAAATATATTTTTGTTTCTTGTATATTCATGTAGCACACTTTGCCGGTCATTTCCCAATTCAAAAACAGCAAGAACGAAATGTTATCGTTTAGATATTTTTCATCTGCAACAAAACTAAAACATTATAGTACTTTAAATCATTCACAATGTCTTTATCGTGTTTAACTAGCTTTTTGGAAGGTCCTCATTTACCTGTATCAGTGTTTTGCATTTTAATTTTCTCATCATCTGTATGTATTATGGTATTCTATTTTTTTTCTGTGTTGCATGTTCGGTGATTCGTCAACACGTACACGCACGAGTCTAATCACAAGAATTTCCAATGACTGTATAAACTCTTTGGTTTTGCAAATCTTCAAACTATTAGAACATGCAGGTATCTGAAAGAATGTTTTGATTTAAGAGATTACACACAACTGTATATTTAAATCGCACTGGGTTTCTTGTATCATTACATGGTACATGTATGATACGAATTTACAATAAATGTTTAATTGGGGTTATACACCAGATACGATTCTTCTACTGCTTGTTACATTTATGTTATATGTTGATGTATGCCAATGTGGAAGAAGTCAATAAAGAATTCGAATTTAAATTACCTTGTATATCTTTTCATATTTTCATAGCGTCCTGCAGGAGAGAAAATCTAAGAGAAGAAAGAAAGAAAACATTGCATTCAATGCTTTTCACACGGATATTTGAAAGCCTAATGGCAAATAAACAAATTCCAGGATTCAGGATAGATAAGAGCACACCCAGATTTTGTCTCAAGATAAAATATCATTATAGAAAAATAAATACAAGATTTGGGTCATAACATACACACACTACGTATTCTATCGCAGCTCTTAGATTCAGTCAGTACTATTATAGATTCGACAAAGAACTGTTTGAAAATGCAGAGAAAAATTCTTTGTGTTCTAGTGTGTTTTCTTATTTGGGGACTATGCACGTGCCAGCTCGCTAACCATGGGCGTTCACCATCCAGATTACGGCCGAATCTGCAACGAATTTTGAATGGCAATGTTGTTCAACACACTAGCGGGAATCCTCGTAAGTATTCAATTTCAACGAATTTTTTATGGCAATGTTGTTCAACTCTCGACTAGGAAACCATGTAAGTATTTCATTTATGTCGTATACTTCAAATACTAATTTTAAACTGAAAGATAATATCTTTAAATGTCTTGCATTATTGGATAGCAATATTTAAGAAATATAAAATCTCTACATGTACTTGAAAGTCATAAGTACCGTATAGCCGGTTTCCGTTGGCGGGTGTACAATTTTGGCCTATTTTGGCGATTTTCAAAATTCACCAAAATTCCGCCAAATGTCGGGTCTACTTTTGAAGTTTCAGGAAGGACAACTCGATATTGATGTATGGAATTGCACACACACATACAAAATGTTCAGCTTGAAGAATTTTCACTAGCCAAAAGACCCGTGGGGATCCGGGTTATAATAGGTCCCCAGCATCCCCTTGCGTGTCGTAAGAGGCGACTGAATGGGGCGGTCATTCGGATGAGACCGGAAAAACCGAGGTCCAGTAGGTGTAGCACGAAAAAGATCCCTCCCTGCTCAAAGGCCCTGAGTGCCGAGCATAGGCCTAAATTTTGTAGCCCTTCACTGGCATTGGTGACGTCTCCATATGAGTGAAATATCCTCGGTGGGACGTAAAACAATAAATAATCAATCAATCAATCACTAGCCAAAATGTTAAAGGAACTGTCAGACATTATGTCTGTAATGTACACTGTACCAAGTTCTTGATAGCTTGATTATATTGAATTTGTTGATTGATTGATCATTTGTTTGTTTTCGTCCCGTTGAAATTTTATTCTTATTTAGACGTCACCATTGCCGGTGAAGGGCTGAAAATTTAGACCTATGCTTAGCACTTACAGCTTTTAGCAATGAGGGTTCTTTAGCGTGCCACACCTGCTACGACACAGAACCTCCGTTTTTAAGGTGATATCCGAAAAACCCGTGTTTCTCGCTTCTAAATTCCGAGCTCTTGGCGAAGGAGCATTCATTACCCATTTTAACGTCTTGGGTTTGCCGCGTATTGAATTTGGAAATGAATGCATGCGATTAAAGTGTTGTTTAATACTTTCATACAAGTGTACGTTTTAAAATAGATCTGTTAAATTGCTTATACAGTAAAAAATGGAATATGAGTTCGCCAAAATTTTATCCACCAAAATTAATGGTATATACACTATACACACAAATCCGCCTTTCTGTCCCGTCCAAAAAGAAAAATGAATAAATAAAAGATAAATAAATAAATAAAAAACTAAAAAAAAAAAAAAAAAAAAAAACCAAAAAAAAAAAAAAAAAAAAAAAAACAAAAAAAAAAAAAAAAAAAAACAACCAAAAAAAAAAAAACAAAAACAAAAACAAAAAACAGAAACGACATATTTCTTAATGCATCGGATTAAGTTTTTATTTTATTTTTTATTTGTAGCTGTGAGAGTGGAAAGAATTACTTCTGTCAGAAGAGGAGGAATGTATAATACTGGCGGCAGACGACGGAAACCGTGTAACCGCAGAAGATACAGGAGATGTTAATGAACTGACAGAAATCAGAATTTACATTGAACTTTGTCTAAAATGAACATATCTGTTTTCAACATGGATTTTCCATTTCATGCTTACATTTAACCAATTTATCGTATGCATATCCAAGCAGCAAAAACATAAACATGCAAAGTTTATTAAAGGAGCATTATAATAAGACACGTTTTGAGCTGAAATTTATAGCTTCCATTAATTGTTCCGTAAAGGTTATCTATGGGTCAGCATAAAATTGAACGTCAGTTGTTGAGTTATGAGTGAGATACAGTGCTCACAATTCTTTATTATGTATAAACAAGGCCTGTGTCATGTTCGTGTTTACGTTTGTCAAATATCCTAGTAAACGTTTCACGTAAAGCAGAAGTTCATTCTGAACACCGTCAAACAGTTTCTAGTGTTTCTCACATCCAATTCTGTCTTAAACATGATATGAAATGTGAAACCACAATTAATCGACAATCTTTAAAAATTAAATCAATCGATAAATTCAACAGTTTGAGGAACTTTGGAACCCTACTGTGTCGTCTCAGGACAGGTTGAACATGGTAACATGAATATAAACAATTAAAACAAATCAACAGGATTTATTGAAATGAAAATTCTTACTTAGTGTGCGTTATTTATATAAACACAAAATAAAGAGAGAGAGAGAGAAAAACTTATAGATACATGTTAGTGTTGATATTATGCGAAACAATCCACACAGTTAGTGTTGATGTATGACAAAGTTACTTTATAATCACAACTATCCGGGCTAATGAAATCACAATCAACTACTGTATATGCCTTTAACGCAGCTAGTTCGAGCTTATAAATGTGCAAAGATACAAAACACTGTGGTTGAGCTAATGTCATTTATTTACTGCAAAATAATGACGAAGTAAATACGGCATAAAAATAAGTAAGTAGA
This sequence comes from Ostrea lurida, assembly GCA_903981925.1. NCBI lineage: Eukaryota > Metazoa > Mollusca > Bivalvia > Ostreida > Ostreidae > Ostrea > Ostrea lurida. The sequence continues at coordinate 16,288 of CAJDSM010020475.1, forward strand.
ACAAAGTGATATAACTAATGACTAGAAATAGTTGACCAGGGATTTCGCAAAACATGACAAATATGATGAGTATAAGTAAAACATGACAAATAATGATGAGTTTATCTATATACATACATACAGTGAGAAGATGGCGCCACTTATCACGTTTAGTGTTGACGTATGACGAAATCACTACCAGTTACATGTAGTGTTGATGTATGACGAGGTCACTACATGTTAGTGTTGATGAATGAAGTAAAAGAAAACAATTTATTCATATTTTATAACGCTCTGTAAGAGAAAATCTAAGAGAAGAAAAACAGAAAACAGCTTTTCACAGGAATATTAGACAGCCTAATGGTAAATAAACAAATTTTCCAGGATTCTTGACGGATAAGAGCACACCCAGATTTCATTTCGAGATAAAACAAAAAACAAACTAGATTTGGGTCAGTGGATAATTGCAACATACACACACTACGTATTTTATCGCAGCTCGTAGATTCAGCCAGTACTAGTATCGGATCGAGAGAAGTGTTTGAAAATGCAGAGAAAAAACCTTTGTGTTCTAGTGTGTTTTCTTATTTGGGGACTATGCACATGCCAACTCGCTAACCATGGGCGTTCACCATCCAGATTACCGCCGGATCTGCAACGAATTTTGAATGGCAATGTTGTTCAATACAATAGTGGGAATCCTCGTAAGTATTCAATTTCAAAAAATAATAAAGTTTACTATTTTTAAATTGAAAAGAAAATATTTTCAAATTACATTCAGATATCTTTTGTATTATTGGATAGCAGTATTTTATGCATAGGCGTAGGACTGTTTTTGAAAAGGGTGGGGGCAACCTCTGAATAATGTGACAGGGAAAAAGGGCTAATAAAACATGAATGGGGGGGGGGCGGGACTTCTTAATAATGTGAGAAGCAAAAAAAAATAAATAATTAAAATAAGATTAAAAAGGAACAGGCTATAAAACAATGAATGGGGGGGGGGGCATACTTCTAAATCATGTGATGAGCAATAAAAAAAGGATTATAAAACATTGAATGTGGGGGTGAGCAAACTTCTAAATTATGTGACATGATGCAAAAAAAACATTACTAGACAAAAAGTGGGGTGCCCCCCCCCCCCCCCGGCTTCTACGCCCAATGCTAAGCATGTACATGCAAGTCCAAAGTATTGTACAGTTGCATGTAATGAAGAACATATATGCTTAAACATTGTATGTCTTAATATTGTATCGAATTAAGTTTTTAAAAATATTTTTATGTGTAGCTTTGCAAGTCGAAGATATTACTTCTGACATGTACAGAGGAGGAGGAATGTACCAATCTGCATCTGCCAGAAGCGGAGGAATGTATCAAGCTGGCGGCAGACTACAGCGGCCGCGTGGCGGCAGACGACATCGGCCGCGTGGCAACAGACGACAGCGGCCGTGTAGACGCAGAAGATACTGAGGATGTTGAAGCACTGACAGAAATTAAAATTAAAAATATCTACTTTGAACTTTGTACCTCTTACACACCAGTAAACAAAACTTTTGTTTATCAACGTGGATTTTTCCATTTCATGCATACTTAACCAATGTATCACATATTCCTGCAACTAAGTCCTAAACATTCAAAGTTTATAAAGTGTTTTACTGTTAAATATCAGCACAAAGTATATCTTATACATGTGTATAGAATGAGGTGGGATGTTAAATATATAGGCCAGCGTGTGTATTAACTTACATTGTATGAAGAGATTATATAGCGATGCTTGAAATTAAAAAAAAAATGATATTTTTCAAAAACAAAGTTTTGACATTGCTTCCTATCTCGCCACCATAGTTGCAGCTGAAAACTAAAGGAATTAATCTGCTCAATAACGAGCACTCATTGACTGACAAAGTATGATACTACAGGGGTGACAGTTCTTATAATTGTACAATTCTAGCTGCCCTATGACAAGATGGAATGATAGAAAAGTGTGAAACCATAATCGACAATCTTAGAAAAATAAATCAATCGATAAATTCAACAATTTGAGGAACTTTGTAAGCCTACTTGTCGTCTCTGGACAGGTTGAACATGGTAACATAAATATAAAAAATCAACAGGATTTAATGACAATCCCTACTAGTTTGCATCATTTATATTTGTTTGGATAAGAAATGCCATTTTATTGTGTGAATGATCCAATTTTCATGGATACAGTTGGAAAAACGAAGCACAAAATACAGAAAAAACGGATAGATACATGTTAATGTTGATGTATGATGAAGTCACTATACATGCTAGTGTTGGTGAATAAGGAAGTCAGAACATGTTAGTGTTGATGTGTAAAGAAGTCACTAGTAAAGTTACTGTCACTAGTAACGGTACTAGGACTGTCGATGTTAACTGAAAAGTCGATTAACTGTGGCAAATACACACTAAGTACTAGTTCGGTTCGGTTTGTATTTTCCGGATTTCGGTTCGATTTTTTTTTCTTCTTTACTTTCTACAATGCCCAATTTTGTTGGCTACACGTACTATAATTGGTTCGATTATTTCATCAATGATATTATATTCAATAGAATTTCATGTAACATCGATATCGGTAATAGTGAAACAAAAACATCGGTAATAGTGAAACAAAACCAAAACATGGCAATACGTTATTTAAAAGAAACTGCGTGGGTGGGAATACATTAATTTTCTACAAAAGAAAAGAGTCAAACAAAAAAATCACAGCCCCCCAAAATATTCAAGTGCAAGTTTAAGGTCACACGCAACGTTCGTTATCTGTGTATATTTTATAGAACAATTCTTAATATAAAATCATAGTACCCTTAGATATTCTTTGAGAAAAAAATCAGAACATATTTCCTGTGTTCTGGCAAAGTGAACAGTTGATGGAAAACGTAATTTGCACAATTATTCATATGTGAAGTCTGAGTTACCTCTCTTTGGAGAAAGCAAATGCAATACACCTGTACGTATATATACTACAAAAACACTGTCAGTTGTTGTAAGATTATATTTTCATCATCATCAACTAATTCTGAAGTGCGTGTTCTGTAACTCTTATTATTATCATTGGAACTCTTCAATTTTGGAGATAGAAAAAAGTTTGTGAAATGTACATTGCGTATGCCCTTAAGTTTGCAATATAGGATTATAGTAGCTCAGTGTTCGTTTCTGAATGACTGGGAGATTGTGGCGCTTTCGAGTCCCACTCAAACCGGAGACACAAACATAGGCGGTGACTGCTCCTCGCCAACCGCTCAACATTTAGATGTAAGAGTCACAGGTCTTTCAAACCTAACAACGGATGTCCTGTATCGCGGCTAGTTCACGAAACCTAACTACTACGACCGTAACCGCCATTTTGCAATACCTCACCTTATAGTCGATTAAAACTTCTCTTGAGAGCCTATGCTGCCTGTTGTATCGAAAATTATGTCGGCTTCAAACGTTATATTACTGAATAGAATTCATTAGAAATTGATGATTGAATTGGTACAGAAAAATTACTTCAAGATGCTCATTTTTCTTGGATTCTTTAAATTCTTCCATTTTTTCCCAAAACGTAAAACAAAAATGAAGGACTAACAGAGGTTTTGTTTCCTGAACCGAACCGAACCGAAATTTGTCGGAACCGTGACAACCAAAGTCACTACATGTTAGTGTTGGTGTATGAGGAAGGTATTAATGTTAGTGTTGATGTATGAGGAAGTCATTACATGTTATTGTTGATGTATGAGGAGTTCACTATATGTTATTGTTGATGTATGAGAAAGTCACTACATGTTAGTGTTGATGAATGAGGAAATAATGATATGGTAGTTGATGTTTTAGAAAGCCACTACATGTTAGTGTTACCGGTTGCGGTAGCTCAGTGGTTAGAGCGTTCGCTTCGAAACCGGGAAGTTGTGAGTTCGAGTCCTGCTCGAAGCATGACTGCGTGAAACCTAAGACGTAAAAATAGGTAGTGTTTGCTCCTTCGCCAAACGCTCGGCATTTAGAAGCGAGAATCACGGGTCTTTCGGATATGACATTAAAACCGGAAGTCCCGTGTCACGCTGGGCGTTGGCACGTTAAAGAACCTTCACTGCTACGGTCCTCAGCGCTTAGCATGTGTCTAGATTAATGGTACTTCGCCAACAGCTGGTGACGTCTCAATATGAGTGAAAAATTCTCGACTGGACGTAAAATAAATAAATAATCAATCATGTTACCGGTAGTGTTGATGAATGATAATGTTGATGTATTAGAAAGTCACTATGTGTTAGTATTGATAAATGACGAGGTCGCTACTCCATCGTATGTTATCCTCGTACAATGTAATCTGATAGGAATTATACCGGAAGAAAAACGTAAAAAATTATAAAAATCAACCTGATTACTTTGATACAATTATTGGTCGTTGTCAATAAAAATAAGCACAGAGCGATAAATTAAGACCGATTCTGTAGTATCTACTTTTATTAGATTCTGAAGTTATTCAATTGATATCCGCCTTGATAACACGAGACGATTGCCGTCATTCCTGAACGCAGAGTGGCAGGCTTCGTTGATATGATAAATGTTATGAAATATGTCCCTATCATTCGCCTCTGCTGATATTTTTTTTTTGCATGCAACGAAGATCAGAAAGGTTATTGGTTAAGCAGAGATTTTCTGATATCTATATTACATATTTATAGTTTTAGAACACATGGCACTTTCAAATGACGTCAATAGTTCGATATCGATAGATTATAAACTGATTTCTTAAAATTTTTGCTTCACATTTTTAATTCAGAATCTTGTAAAATAGATAATTTATGCAAGGTGAGGGACTTGAAAGCATTTTTCCGTATAGTGCAAGGTTTATTTTTGATTGTTGGATTATTCTTTAACTTAAAATAGTAAAAAATAAAATAAATGATAATGAACAGCAAATAAATGACTAAATCAATGAATGAAATCCTTAATGATTTGAATTTGGCTCATGAAAAAGAAGTTAAGGTGGGTGATTGATATTTGATTTGCATTCGTCAGCCAGCATTATCTACTTTCATACACGTAGTTTATTAACATTGTTCAATGTTCAAGGGCTTCTATAATATGTGATTTTATTTCTATTAATTGAAAATTCTGACGTTCTTGGATGCTTTAAGGTTTTAATATACAATACCTGACCATTTAAGTGAGTCAACATTTCATTTTTCCACTATATATTTCATTGAAAAAAACATTTTTTTATAAAACAATTCTGCAATCGCCTGTGATTTCACCACAACACCTACAGATAGTATTATTTTGAAATCATGGGAAGAAACTACAAGCAATGCTGCATTTTAAAAATGAGCTACAATGAATGCTGCAACAAGTCTTTTGAAAAAGGCACTTTTCATTGAAATATATGGTGAAAAAATAAAATGATGACTCGCTTATGGCCAGATACTGTAGATGAAAAGAAGAAAGATTGAAAACATGGGGTACCTATAAATTCTTCGACGAAAAAATTAGACACCCACCCAAGCTGCCATATCTTAGCTAACAATATATCTAAATACCCGGTATATAAATATGCATCGTCGGAAGCCCACGGCCAATTAAGCATATGCAAGATTGGCCAAGGGTTCCCGACGATGATAAATATGTATCTGAATATAATAATAACAACAACCAAAAAAAAAAAAAAAAACCCAACAAAAACCACCCCAAAAAACATCAAATTAATTTCTCAGAAATACGTATATTGCCAAAATATGGTATCGTCTTTGCATTAGAAGTCATACATGTAAAAATGTCATGTAATTTATATTAAGCAAAGAAAGACAATAGTATAATCCAAAGTTATGTGTAGGACCATTGTAAGACAAAGTGTCAGACTTCAATTTTCTGATACAAAAGAAAGAAATCTGATATGGATGGAAAGTTGCGAATTTGTATAATAGTAAAGCTCAAAACCTTGTATACCTCAAAAGTGCAGTTTTAGTCGAAATTGAATGATGGTATGATGATGATGATGATATCGATGATGATGATGATGATGATAATGCAAAAAGCCATTATCTATAGGTCAGCATTCGACACGTTAACCGAATGAGCTATCCGCCTAAGCAATAAAATCTTCTTGTGTATAAAAAGGAAAAGGAAGGCATGCAGTCGTTTCTAACGATTTGTTATTATTACTTAACAGTAAAGATATTTCCATCCTCAGATCTTTAGAGAAATTTGAACTCTTATAATTTAGTGTGGAATTATTTTATCGTCTATATTGTGCTATCAGCATGTTCCAGTACACAGCACGCGTTATGATATTAATGCATCTGCAGGAAGTTTGTGTTATTTTCGTGATTTCAGTCAAAATAATATAAATAAATTTAAAAAGATAATGCTCATTTCTCGATAAAAAGCTTAAATTCTTTTAAATTAGAGCGACACTATTATATCTTGTTTTAATTTTCGACAGAGTCATCATGCGAAATATGTTTAACACAGATATTGTACTTTGTGAAAACCACTAGTATAAATTCTGCAATATTATTCTTACTAAAATTGTGCAACTTCAAGTATATCATTTTCTTGTGAATCTAACTTCTCAGACGATCCCTTTTCACAACTTGTAAAAGAATTCCTCTTCAACATCTATGTGGCAAAGACCACTTAACCATCCAGAAAGGCACGCAAGACGTTTATTTACCACAAACTCTTGAAGCAGGTGCTTCAAATCCAGCTTCCTTCCTAAATTTCCCTGCTTAAACACAGCAAGACAAAAGATTAAGTACAATATATATACTTTACATCTTACACACCTGGAAGAATTGAAAAGCTAACACGGTTACTTACCCTTGTAAAAATGGACAGGCTTAGAGGTGTATTCTTTATCATTTTGATTTGATGAGAGAATTACTTGTGTGCAAATTGGTACACCTCGTGATCAATTAGAGATTATACATGGTTACCATTGTTTTTCTTTCCATGTCATATCTTAAATAAAAATTGAGATACCGATACCCGTGGAAATAAATATGGAGAAATAAGCGCGAAACAATTTCTTTACATGTACATACGGGAAAGGAGCAAATAAGTGAACGTACTCAGTGAGGTTTCTCTTATGCTGTTTTCTTACTCGAATTCGTCTGGTAAGCAAGTGATAAGTATTTTGGGAGCAATAAATAATAAATACATGGACTTTTTATTATAGCACGTTATTTCATTGGTCATATTATATCTAGGATATTGCTTGCAAATATGACATTGTGTTTATGTTTCCACTTTAGTAATTTCCTTCGATAGTAGTCTGTATTTACAATACATTTACATATTTTAAGACAAGCCGCTTAAATATCGTCTTCCTCACGGACTGTCCCACTTCTAAGGTCCACTAAATGCACCTCCTACACAGAAGACTTCAAAAGCTCTTATCTCGACACTGGCGCATTGGGCTCATACTACCCATAATGCTCGGCGTCTCCGTTTTGGTTTTGCGTGCGGAACGACCTCTGGCGGAAGTTTGTATCGGACTATATGAAATAAATTGTTCGAGACTAATATTAATACACGTGTACATGTATATGTAATGATAGACCCAGTAGGCGAAAACTGAGTTCATTACATTTTTTGCGTCATTTTACATTTTGCGTTAAGGTAAAACAACATTTTACTCATTACAGATTTTTAATTACAGTTTATACTCGAGCTCGAGTACTAGTATGTGAATAATTAATTATGTCAACAAAAACGATGAACTTTTGATTGTTTACAATTGGATTTTATCTCATGATAAAGATACCATGAAGATATGCGGGGTTATATCTGATTAAAACTTATTTCTATTCATCTAACTTTAGTGAACACACTGGAGATAGAAAGATGCAGAACTTATTGTGGTTTTCCATATTTTTTCTTGCTCTGGGACTGTCCACAGCCACTGAAAGAGTTTCGCAACGACAGTTTTTCCAAGTTCTAAATGACCGTCAAAATGTGGGCCAAGATACTGGTAAGTTTCTCATTAGTAACTTAATCTTAAATCAAAACAGCAAGCATTCATTTTTTTTTTTGGGGTATACTTTATTGGATATATTTGCCCCCGCTATAAAATGGCCGGGGGCATATTTATATATATGTGTTACCCTGTTCCGTCATTCTATCATACCGCCATTCTGTCATTCTCTCATCATTTGGTTTCCCGGTTCATTATCTCTGCATAGAAATATGCAGGTCAAGTTGGAATTTGGTCATGGTCAGATGACTTTTGACAGAGTTATATCCCTCTTGTATCCGCGTTCATTATCTCTGCAACAGTTGCACACATTCAACTCAATATTAACAAGATAAGTTTGATGCAAAGCATCAAATCGGCCGCTAAAATTTTAAATTCAAAGAAACATACAGAAACGACCTACATGCTCAAGACATGCTCCGATAGTTTCTCCACGCCTTCTACGTTGAAATCCTAAATCCTCCCATGCTTCAAGCAAATTGCGGAGGTTTCTAACATGTTTAAAGCACCGTCATGATTATATGCATGCAACTATAATTATTTTGAATGTCAAAAAACATGAATCCAAATAAACAAATGAAAGGCATATTCCGGATCTGTCACATGATGATGGCGATACATTTCTTGCATGGATTGGCTATATTGAATACAAATCAGATTTTACATTAAACATAAGTCAAAATATATCTAAATCAAAATATCTGAAGCTGCAGCATATTCAAACCAAATAACTTATTTTAATTATTTCATTTTTCTAATCATTATCTGGAAACCTCATGATGAATTGCTCCTACTTTTTACACAATGCCATTTCGGGGAGTATTTCTTGTGAACACTTCGTATAAAAATCGTAAATTCATAATACTCTTGAATAATGGATAAAAATGAAATGCGTCGATTACAGGTATTAATACTTTTATTTATACATATTTCTAAAATCTTTTATTCAGAACTTTTACACATATTATTAAATCAATTTTTTGAAACACTAAAACAAAGACTCCCGCTTTACCCATGTGCATATCCAAACACAATCACAAATAGATTGGCCGCTCCTTTGGCCGATAATATATGGATACGTCACAGGAATATGCAGGTCAATTTGGAATTTGGTCATGGTCCGATGATTTTTGACAGAAAAAATAAGAAATTTTCAGTTTCCGTTCATTAAATTCGAACTTGACCTGCATATTCCTGTGACGTACATGTATCCATATATCAAATTTGAGTTGAATGTGTTGATAATGAACGGAAGCTGAAATTTTCCTAATGAAAGGAAACCAAATGATGACGGAAAGACGGAATGACGGAACAGGGTAACACTATATATGCCCCTGGCCATTTTGTGGAGGGGCATAAAAATGCAATTAGTATGATTGTACTCGATGTAACAATATTAATGTAATTAGTATTATTATACTAGATATATAACAATATTAACGTAATAAGTATGATTGTACAAGCAAGTCACACATATGTTGAATTAAGATTTCCAACTAAGTACACACAATCGGTTCTATTTTTAGCAGTCGGTAGTATTGAGGGAGTTGCATTCATGATGACTGCAAGACGAGGAGGAATGTACAACTTAAATGCCAGACGACAACGGCCATGTAAACGCAGGTGGTGGAGGCGATGCTAAAGCTATAATATGTTCACCAAATGACTGTGTATTAGTCAATATTAATTTACTCCCTGCTTCCATTGTTTTATATCTCCACATTATAAAGAAACTCGACACTTATTTCATTACTGTGTCGTTTAGTTGAAAGGTTATATATATGCGCGTCATAGTTCCTATATTGAGAAATTATGTATTATAAAAAATATTATACATGTATCAACGTTTAAAGTGGCATATAAGTCCGACGGGCCGGTTTGTTTTTTGTAATGAAATTGATGTATGAATATATGTACACATGCCACTATAAATAAATAAATTACTTACTTATGATACAAAGAAACAGCAAGCGTTTATCACTGACAAATTGGTGGATGTTCTAGAAAGGAAGGTTTAATTATAACCCCCGCAACAAAAGAGAAGGGAGCCATACTGTTTTTACCCCTGTCCGTCCGTCACACATTTTTTCGCAATTTAATTCTCAGCAATATTTTGCATGAAGCTTTATATCTAGGTATGGTGTATTGTGGGATACATTTTCAAATTCATCGGACACCTACTTCCTGTTTGTGTGAGTTTACAGTGGGTGTATCACTAGTGAGCATTGGCGCACAGATCCCTTGTTTATATACCATTAGTCAATGTACAATCGTGGATTTTTGCAAGTGTTTAAAGTCAATTTTACACACTTGGTGATAAAAAAAATACCCGTAAAAGTATTATTTAAGTGTACTCAAATGATAATTTAAAAATAAAAACCAAAATAAAACATAACCAAAAAAAAAAATAACCCACCCAGAAGACAACAACGCGTGGAATATTGGTCAAAATAATCAATCTCATCTCTCTTCTCATCTCATCATCTCTCTCTCTCTCTCTCTCTCTCTCTCTCTCTCTCTCTCTCTCTCTTCTCTCTCTCTCTCTCTCTCTCTCTCCGGATCAAAATGCTGCTCCTCTAAGTGGGTGCAGTGTTGCTCATTCACTACCTCTGCTTTTTATCTGATTTTATCTGAACACATGTACATGTATGACCTCGAGTGAAATGAGGTGCCCACCGCGATGTATCAAAGACTTTGATAGATTTAAAACACAATGGAAGGAAACTTCTCGCATATCAAAGCCATAGTAGAAAGAAAATATTTACTTGTATTTACTTAAGATCTTCTGAACATTATGGAAATTGTCTTTGTCTGTAAAACCTGTCTGGAGATTGAAGGTGAGATATTCAATATAACTATGTTAACTTATACTTTAGATTGCATATCAAATATATGATGTTAACATTCGACATGAACGTTACATGTACAACAATGTATGTGACTACGTATTATGCTAACAACTGCAATCATGGAGATTTTGTATGCCAACTTTAGATGGATGACTTGGGTTTAATAAACTTTCCTGTTGATTAATTATGTTGTTTTAATTAGTTGTTTTACGTCCCTCTTGAGAGTATTTCACTAGATAGTGCTGTGCCTTTATGTAGGGAATGTATGATCTACTTAGTAACATCTCAAACGATAGTGATTTCTCAGCATTCGACTAATAGCTTAAGTAGTATTATTGTTTCTCAAACGATAGTGATTTCTCAGCATTCGACTAATACCTTAAGTAAGTATTATTGTTCTCAACGATAGTGATTTTCAGCAATTCGACTAATAGCTTAAGTAGTTTATTGTTCTCAGCATTCGACTAATAGCTTAAGTAGTATTATTGTTCATTCGACTAATAGCTTATAA
>CAJDSM010020475.1:33287-57149 GCA_903981925.1 Ostrea lurida
AGAGAGAGAGAGAGAGAGAGAGCATATAAAGTTACAAGTAGGGGTTTCAAATTTGAAGTGCATTGAATTTGCACGTCACTGCCCCTGACTATGTGCGGATCTGCCGTCGTTTGTACCTAAAGTCTTATCCTGTTTTTATCACCAACATCATCATCAACAAGGCTTTCACTGTCTTAAATATGTATTTCACATAGCTACACCATATCATACGTCGATATCCCAACCGATTTAATGCATCGAGATTTCGAGATATTTTGATAAAATCAGTTAGATTTTCAAAGCACTTTTTCATTACTGAGAGCAATTACGAAATGTCCTGATTTACCCCTACATGCAGTGCATTTCAGATTGCAGTTCGTAAACGTATGACCAAAGTATCTTCTGTTCAATGAAACACTGTTACAATCCTTCCTGTATGTGAAATGAGGGAAAGATCAAACTACAAAAACTAAGTCAAGGTCAGAGACTTGGAAAAACTACTTATGAAACAGAAAATATGTTGATAAACACGTTCAGGCTAGAGAGATTCAGGTTGTCCTTACTTTTTATGGTGGTGGCGCTTTTAATTTTGATGGTGGTGCTCTTAATCTCGATGTTGGTTATATGATATTTCAGGGAGACAATATTCGATCAACAAATATTAGACAAAGTATGTTACATCGTGTATACAGAGAGGAAAGTGAACTAATGTGGTTAATGTACGAGTATTATCTAGTCAGTTATTGTGTATGTATAACTGGAAATGGCTTACTTTATACATTTATTGCACGGCAGTGAGGGGGATATGAATTTATTCAGCCTAAGAAAATCATATTCCCCGAGGGGAATATGATTTTTCTAGGCGAATAAATCTTCATATCCCCCGAACTACTGTGCAATAAATTGTTTATTATACTGAACCAAATCAAGGCTACATGGTGGATTAATTTGTACATAATGGAGTCTTCACTCGGTTAAACAACAATTGATCAGGGAAAATCATTTTGTAACAATCAGGCGTTGTCCTCGGGGAATATGATTTTCCTAGGCTGAATAAATCTTCATATCCCCCTCACTGCCGTGCAATAAATGTACAATATTCAGCTCGTTCTGCGTATGATTAGTTTTGAATCGAGGCAGGCTGCTTACATATACATGTACAAATAAGTTATTGTTGCAGGGGTTTCAACTGTCGCGTTTAAAAGCAGCATTTCGCAAATTCTATGGTCGTTATAACGATCTAGTTTGCCAGCACGGCCTGCCAATGGGGCAAATGTTACCTGACGTGCTTCATAGCAATTGTTAAGCCGTTTTTAAACACTGATTTTGACTATGGATTAATACGCATTTACCTGATCAAGACAATGGACTCACGGAGGGTGTGACCGGTCGACAGGGGATGCTTACTCCTCCTAGTCACCTGATCCTACCTCTGGTGTGTCCAGAGGTCCGTGTTTGCCCAACTCTTGTTTTGTATTCTATTTGGGACTTACGAGATTGATCATTGTTCGTTATCTTTGCCTTTTCATTCAGCCTAACATGAATATGATATCGAGTTCTGACAAAGTACATTATCATCAATATTTCTATACAACCAAGACGTAGGAGTCGTGGAGCTGCTGCAATGATAAGATCCTACAGCATCAGGATGTATTTCCAAATTATGTTAACTTTGATCTTATTCACAAAATTATTATTAAGACTTGGTTGTATAAAATTTTGGAGAATTAACATCTTTTTTTGGTATTTAAACACTACTTTGTATCATCGTCTACAAATGATTAGTATGAAAATCTTCAGTCTTATTTGGTCAGAAACTCAATTTCCTGAATATGAGTTCATCTCGGGTGTTAATGACATGCAGTGAAATAACTCATCAAAGCGATGGTGAAGATAAAATTCAGAAGGGACACTCAAAGATTGTTGCAACACTCTCAATTCTCGACCAATCAAGGGTCTCGGAAACATTTTAAGATGTGAACACGTAAAATTTATTTGAATTCTTGAATCAATAGATATATGTTCACGATATCTGTGCGAGTGTGTATGTCAGGTGCAGTGTTGAACATTTGTTAATGCTGATCAAAAAGTACCAATTTATATTTCCTGTAAAATAGACATTCAAACTTGTCAGACACATTGGCCTATCCTCTTGTATCGAATTGAGTCCAATGAATTAAATTCTATTTTTCACAGCATTTGTATTCTTGTTAGACATATGATAGTATGCAGTAATAAGAAACTATCGGTAATTTATTAGGACTACACGTTGATTAAAGTCCGTTACACCTTTTGCACCCATCACACAGCTGGGCATGGGAGGCCCATAATTTCTCTGTGAATGAGATTCGATTAAACATATTAAATATCAAGAGCAAAGATTTTTTATGGACTGTTTATCTATACTTATATAAATCATATCAAGTGATTTCAATATTACACTTGATAAGATTTTTTTCCCAAACTTATGTCATTTCAACAGAATTTGTAAGTGGATATTCAAGATATTTTCGATAAGTATAGCTTTTGACCGATATAGTGTATTAAATATTGAGGAAATCTTTTTTTTTTCAAGTAGTACAGTGAACTCGTATGTAACATAAAATTCCTGGCATAAATGTTTTAGCCCCTTCAAAAGAGGACGTGGGAGGATTGATGAAATATATCTGATTCCTCCCATAGCGCTAGGTAAATCAGGGCCGTAACCAGGAATTTCCATTAGGAAGTGCACAAGACTAAGGGGTCTGGGGCTGCTTTAGGCCCTGGTGGTGGGTCCATGGTACAAAGCATACCTCTCGTATGCTGAGCGGTTTTAGCATTTACATTGGATCTGGGGGCCCACTTTAGGCCCCCAGTGGGTCCAGGATGGACCCTGGTAGGGGGAACCCCGGAAGCTGAGAGATTTTCGCATTTTCATTTTAAAATGGTGATGCAAGTGCACCCCTCCTCCTGGTTACGGCCTTGTAGATCTGTCCATTATATGTATGTATGACCAGTGCCAGTAAGAGAGAATTTCTTATGTTTTCCCACTTAGACAACAGATTTAGAAAGAAATATGTGTTGGTCACGTGGAAATGGGGCTCAGACTCTTACAGACATTAATCTTAAATTAAAGGTAGATCATAGACTTAAAAGTACAAACAAATATAGGGTTTTCTGATGGAATTATAAACAGATAACCGTTAAGTTTATTTTATTCACTCTTTGCAGTTCAAGAGTCTGACCTCCTCAACATTTACAGTACATATGATACAAACAGTATAAAGCAATAAAACAGACAACACTTAGACGAAACATACGTGAACGATCACCGAGTAACACAGAAATAGAAACACGTTATGACCTCAGTACTGAGATGACCAGCAGCAATCCAAAAATACCAGACAGATAAATAAAGATCTTACCTAGAGGCTATTCAAGCACAATCTCAATCATTCCAAGAGGAAATCAGACTTTTGAACTACAAAGTAAAATATGTAAAGAAAAGATTAATTGTTTGAGTTTCAAAATTTTCTGGCAAAGATGTCTCGTGCTTCGTATCCTATAGATTATTTCCTATTATATAATGTTGTAAATTATCAAGGATTATTGTTCAATGTCGTTAAACTCATTAAATCTGACAGACACCTGGGGACAGGTCATGGGTAAAAAACTACACTCCACATTCTTAACTTCCAATGAAGACAACGAAGGGTGAGTGGTTGGAATTGGCAGACGATCTAGTTTATCTTCTTGGAATGAATGATTAATGTTTATATACAGTAGTTTTTTTCTGTTTCCAGCGGATTTTTGTTCACTTTCAGATTCATTTGAAATCAGCTGTCTCAAAATCCCAGCAAACTAGCCTCGCATAGACTTGCACTTTTTAGTACCCTATCTTGCAGACATGTCGTCTCATGTACCGTATGCCGTACAGCTTTTTTAAATCAACGTCAAACCCTTAGATGTCATAGCAACACGTGCAAAATACGCACCGAACGGCATCCATTTTATTTTTTGTCAAGGCAGTTGACGACGTATCCAGCTGGGTCTGTGCATCACATTCTGTTTTGTCCACCTTTGATGAATACCCCAGATCTCTTGATGCTGTTGGTGCAGTATATTTGGTGCAGAGACGTGTGTGATTATGCAGTAACCATTATAAAAATCGGGATGTTGAAATATTCAAACTTGTCCCATAATTTGAATGAGGTTCGGAAAGTACATGTATGAATAATATATATACTGGTAGTAAAAAGTGCAATGGAGCTATTTTTTAACACATTAGTTTTTTGTTTCTTGGGGTTTTTTTTCTGTGTGTGAGTGTTTGTTTTATTTTTCGTTGTTACTTTTGTAGGTTTTTTTTTATATTGCTCTCTAATGAAGGCAACTGATGTCTGGTTGCGTTGATGAATATGCTCGACATTCTTATCTCTGTAAGTTCCATTAAGAATAGTATACACACTCAATATATGTCTATTATGTTAGTGAATCTATGAAAACACAGAGAAAAAACGGAAATAAATTACAAGCTTATACTCAAGGTCAAGAACGCGGAAAATCCCGCATGTTTACTTCCCCGCACATTAGAATTACCGTTATCAAGACATCACGTTGTATGAAAAAGCGCAATTTCGCTATCAAAATCACGCTCAGTTTCCGACCCACGAGACATATAAAAGTGAAGTGTTTGTAGAAGATAGAGGAAGTTATTGAAAAAAAGTCGAAGCGGAATGGCCGTGTCTAAAGTTTGGTGTTTTTTCACTGTGTGCGTTTTGCTATCTTTGGTGGTCGCCTGCTATTCACAAAATTTGCCAGATACTGATGCTGACGCTCCGATAGGTTAGTTTTATGGATACTATATATTTATCTCTTGAATTTAATTTCTCAGATTATTGTTATTCTTATTACAAATTAGTATTAGGGATTCGTATTTATTGCAGAATTTGAAAGAATTATTGGTTTATCAACAAATTTTCTTTGTTAGAATTGGTTAAGAATGACAATATCCTGCAATAAATAAAAGAACATTTTGAGCATGTTAATTGCAACGTTTTTATTATAAAACTATCAATTTGTTTGAACAATATTTCATTCCTACGGAAAATAAATAAATTTGACAAAGCTACTGAAAAATATAATGCACTGTAACAAATATTTTTTTGAATGAAATATAATTTTGCAGAAGGTGCTAGAAATAATGCCGCCCGCGTGCTTCTTTCTGCGAGGGAAGATTCCATGTACAACACACGGAGAAACCGACAGCGGAAGCCGTGTGGTTTCTGGAGACGACTAAGGGGGAGATGTTAAATCTCTCTAACGGAAGTGGAGCATTTTTCAAGATTTTTAGTCACAGCATCGTATACCTAATGAAATATGTATACGCCATATGTCCCATCCCTCATGTTATGAAAACACATCAGCTGACATGTTTTTTGCTGAAGTAAATTCACGACATTTTTGAAGATACCAAAAATAACTGATGCAGAGAAAAAGAAACACCTGTGATCTGTGTGAAAATTAATTTTCCTTCCAATACGGACAACTACTATGCATCATATGATGTGTCTTGGATTTCGCAATGTGTATACACAACCTTTTGGCATGATAGCGAACTTCTCCCCTCTTGTGATCTTTTGTAAGGTTCTCGCACTTTAGCTGGCAATGGTGATACTCTGCACTATGGAAGGAACCTACGTAAATATATGGATTGAAGATCAAAATCTCCAAGCAATTTTTTTTGTAATTACGTTTCTATATTATTTTCGACGTTATGTATGATGTATAAGTTTGTTTTAAAAAAAAACCCGAACGCATCATCGTTTATCTTTGTTCGTCTTATACGAAGTTAATACTCAAATTATGTAATTTTTCATAAACTGTTATATATTTATCGGTGTTTATATTGTGTAAAGATAATAATAATTAAAGACAAAATACATGTTAGATTTAGTTATTTATTTATTTTTTACCGATACAAAAATTGGATTTTTTAACCATTCTCATGTAATACATGAAAAGGCGAAGATATAAAAACAGTGATCAATCTATTAGGTCCAAGCAGTATACAAAATAAGATTTGGGCGAACACGGACCCCTGGATACATCAGTGATGGGATCAGGTATAAAACCCTTCAATTAATACAGTGACTGCAAATATATATTCTCCAATAATACTTACAAACAAGCGGGGAAATTCCCCATAGTGGAGAAATTCTAATATCCAAACACTTTAATATCATGGCCAGGTTTTGAGAATTCCGATAATTTTGAAAATAGGTATTAAACACCGCATTCGAATCAAGGTTTATCTTTAGACAGGACCCAGAATGAGACTACTTCAGAAATCGAAAGGTAACATTAAACCTTCCAAGAATATTTTCGATAATCAAATCATTCCGTACATTGCAACCAATTTCTATTCATGGAGGTTTTGGCATTGCAATGGGATTCAGTGTGATTTCAAATACTAATATTACCACAGGTATGTATAAACCGATCGCGGTGACGCAGTGGTTAGCGTGTTCCTTCGTGACCAGGAGATTGTGAATTCAAGTGTCATGGTTGCGTCAAATAATTCAAGTGTCATGGTTGCGTCAAATAATTCAAGTGTCATGGCTGCGTCAAGTAATTCAAGTGTCATGGCTGCGTCAAATCTAAGACGCTAAAATAGCTTTGCAAAGTGTACAATATTTAGAAATGAGAGTCGCGGGTCTTTTGGAAATGACTTTAAAAATGGAGGTCTTGTGTCGCAGCAGGCACGTTAAAGAACCCTGACTGCTGTGACCACGAGTGTTAGAGCATAGGTCAATTTTGTTGCACATGTACTTCGCTTACAGCCGATGGTATCACCATATATATATATATATATAAATCTATCAGATGTGGCTCATGGACTAACAACATTGTTATTGACTGGTGAATACAAAACGGTCATGGTAGCTCAGTAGTTAGAGGATTCATTATATCTGTGCATACCCTTGTCTGATAGCAGTATAAAGGAGGACTTTTTTGCGATACAATCTATTCATTCCCACCATAGGACTCAACCCCTGATCATAAATTTCCATCATTGGTAGGGACATTCTGTACATTTATATTGAACTTTGTATTCTTCTTGTTTATTTATTTGCTTTACCATCTCAATAATTTGTTTTGGATTATAAACGTTATTGGTGTAACAAGTTATACGTTATTAAAGATTAAAGTTTCATGTGACGAACATTTTAAACACACACACACACACAAACACACTTGTGGGGAGTTAACTTGATCGACTGGAAGTGCAACCACTAAACACACGCTGTTATGTCAGCTAACTAATAGTATCTGCCAAAATATTCCTTCAAGCGCATGTAACATTGAGATTATCTAACGAATGCATCAATCAAAACGGGTAATCCCGTTTACTTTATTTCGACTAAGGGCTCACGGCGGGTGTGACCGGTTAGCAGAGGATGCTTACTCCTCCATGGCACCTGATCCTACCTTCGCTTTGTCGGAGGTCCGTGTTGCCCTACACTCGATTTTGTATATGTTTTTTTGGATTATGATTACGTTTGACACAATGTTAACTTCGCCTTTTTGTTCGTAACTGGGAGGATGCGAGTTCGAGTCCGCTCGTTCGTTAAACTTAAGTATAGTGATACATGTACCTTCTTTGCCAACAAAACGCTCTAAATTGAGTTCTAAAAGAGAGTTAGCGGTGTTTCGGATATAACCATCCTCTGGAGATTCCGTGTTGCGGCAGTTTTTGGCATGTTAAAGAGCCCTCACTGCTTCGACCCCAAGCGAGTAAAATAAAAATAAATAATAATAATAATAATAAAAACCTCCAGGGTTTTAATATAATCTAGCATAGTATGTCACATTCCAAAATCAAAATGTTGAAAAGTACTTTTAAATGAATCATTTTACCCATGCCAATAAGATGAAGGCTTTATCGTGGATTTTATTGTTCATTTCGGATACGCCTTTCAGCAAATCTAAAGAGTTCATGCAGTTTAGTGTTTAACATGGTTAGGGGCCCTTCAGAGACCACCTATTTTTGAGAAAAAAGCGTTACTTTGTATCCGCAAACACTTCCAATAAGGAAATTCACATGATACCAAGACAGACTTTCGGTTTCATAATATTTTGTGAAAATCAAATACACAAGGAAGTGTCAAAAACCTGTCTCTTTGAGTCACATCTATAAACGTGATCCATTGACGATCAAGATATGCTCATACGTCTGCAACTATGATTGATAACCAGAGCTCAGGCCTCAAGACAATAAACTGAGAATTGACTTGAGTCAAAATTTTATTTCTTATATCTTAAGATTTATAGCACAGATGTTGAAATAAACTGCAGGATTTAAAAAAAAAAATCAAATGCAAACACATACTGAAAATTTCATTTCTGTAAATAAATCTTTCTCAAGTTAGCTGGATTGAATTTAGATTAAGTCTATTCTCAGTTTATGGTCTTGAGGCCAGGCTTAAATTTACTGCGTAATGCATTTATCATATTGTGTCTTTATAAAGTTATACTCACTAGAACACTGGGCCTTAAAGGTCATATGTTGATGCCTAATTAAACATGACCGAGGAGTAACGAATTTCAACATTATTGATAAAGACCTCCAAACTCATTATATCTGTGCATACCCTTGTCTGATCATAGATGTTTAAAGGAGGGACTTTTTTGCGATACAAGATCTATTCATTCCCACCATAGGACCTCAACCCCTGATCATAAATTTCCCATCATTGGTAGGGACATTCTGTACATGTTATATTGAACTTTGTATTCTTCTTGTTTATTTGCTTTACCATCTCAATAATTTGTTTTGGATTATAAACGTTATTGGTGTCCTTAAATGCTTTACACCTGTAACAAGTTATACGTTATTAAAGATTAAAGTTTCATGTGACGAACATTTTAACACACACACACACACACACTAACACACTTGTGGAGAGTTAACTTGATCGACTGGAAGTGGCAACACCTAAACAACACGCTATTATGTCAGCTAACTAATAGTACTGCCAAAATATTCTTCAGCGCATGTAACATTGAGATTATTTAACGAATGCATCAATCAAAATTTGCCTCATGCATGTAAGGCATGTATTAAGAAGTAATCAATCAAGTGAAATAACCAAATTGAAACTTTCAAAAAGATAATTTTTGAGTCGAATAAATTACATGTATATTGATTATTGTAATTATTCATATTCTCAACGCTACTGCTTTCGTTTATTTTTTAGCCAAAGGATAGCTTAGCTTTTGAAGACGTATTTTTAAACAAGTTCTTGGGTATTGAAAATCAATTATGATAAAGTATGAGAGTCGTAAAGTTATTACAATATTCAAATATCCTGAGACATTCAATTTTTTGTACCTAAATGGAACAATTTGACTGAATATATATTTTGGGAAACGTTTTTTTTATAAATAGGCAGTATAAATAGGCAGTGATGGTATTGAAACCATGGAAATCAAGGCCGGATATTCGAGTCGACTGGCAACGTAACATGGCTACGTAAATGATCAAATTTTATTGAAGCTGTGGCTTTTCAATTCGAATAAAGGTTTGATACAGTTTGAAAGTTGTATCTTGATATAAGTATATGGCAAAATACGCTAGGAATTTTCTGATATTTTAAACATTTTGAAGAAGCGATGTAAAAATGCAGAAATGTAAAACCTGAATCGTGTGTAGGGATGTAGTTCTCTGTCCTAAACAGAGAGCTGAAGTTTCACATGTACTGACAGTCGTGATATAGGAGTCCTAAAGCGGTGCCCTCAGAAACTTACATTCTTAAATCACAGAACACATTGACCTTTACGCTAAATAAAAATCACTGCTAAATCGTGGGAGCTCTTCCAGTTAAGTTTAAACTGTATTTGATTTATCATCCGGAAACCGTTTTTCACAATATGAAATCTGGGAATCGCGACCTTCAACTTTCTGACCTAAAACAATAGAGGTCACCTTTTCATTGAAACTTCTTGAACAGTATGTTGGATACGGTATTTTCACACAGGCAGACCCAAATTAAAATTTCTAAACAATACTGACAAATGCATTGTTTTACTTTCTTGTGAATTACTAGTAATTTTAGAAAAGTACACCCCTGAGATTTTAATTATATGAGTATCGTGTGATTTACATCATGCACTATTTCAAAACCGTTGTATGGATCCTTGAGCTTACTGTAAAAAAAACACCCTTTTAGGTATATTGTAGTTAACTTATTCATCGGCAGATTTTACAACGTCACTTCCGGTAGTCATACTTTCTTCAACATTCATCGCAAACTTCCTCCAGAGTTTGCTAAGTACGCAAATAAAACTTTGATCCCCTGTCGTGGCCTCACCCTACCCCCGGGTATTATTCATTTGATGACCATTTTATGGTCTGGCTTTCTGTTCGTTTATCTAGATGAGGCCTCGACGGGGAGTATGCATTCATCGAACAAAATTATGTAAACCCTGTTTTTCACCAGCTTTTAAACATATCAATATATCATATAATCACAGCACAATATGCAAAGAGATGTTTTTCAATATTCAAAATTTAGTACGATATAAATCATATACGGTACCAATTTTTATGCACCAGATGCGCATTTCGACAAATTATGTCTCTTCAGTGATGCTCAAACCGAAATGTTGGGAATCCGAAACATGAAAGTAAAACTTTATAAAAGTGATCAATGTAGTGCCAAAAGATTGGGGCCAAATACTTCGAAGGATCAGAGCTATGCCTGAGGGAGATAATCCTTAATTTTAATATGAATTTCTAATTTTACCACTGCAATAAAATACATATCCGTATTTCAAGCGAGTAACATAGTACATAGCAACTGGGCTGTAGAGACCCTCGGGGACTAACAGTCCACCAGCAGAGGTCTCGACCCAGGGGTCATAATATAAATCATATACGGTACCAATTTTTATGCACCAGATGCGCATTTCGACAAATTATGTCTCTTCAGTGATGCTCAAACCGAAATGTTGGGAATCCGAAACATGAAAGTAAAACTTTATAAAAGTGATCAATGTAGTGGCAAAAGATTTTGACTTTCAAAGTGATTAATTATCTGTCTAATTGTGATACCAGAAATGAACTTGTTCTTGGCGACGGGAAACGCTGGAAAATGAGCTAAAAAGTAGTCTCAAAAATCTACCGAATATTCTGGGTTATACGCGTCGATGAGGATTATTTATATGGTAGATCTGTGACATAGATATTGAAACTACTGGACCAGGAAGCATTTCGGGGTGGTTGATGATAAAGGCAGAATTACGAAGCTATTTTGAATCGACATTTTGAATAAAAAATATGTTTCATTCCTTGTGTTTTTCAATAGGTGGGGGTATAGTATAGATATCCCAGTTGATTCGATACGCAAGAGCATGTTATGCGTATGAGGAATTTTTAGGGCGAGGCCGACTACTAACAAAAAAGTTGATGTTGCAGGGTTATAACGAATATCGTTTAAAGTCATCATTTCGCAAATTCTACGGTCGCTATAATGACCTTGTTTGCGATTACAAATTATCACTAAGTCATATATTGACTGATTTGTTTTATACCCTTTGTTAGACTGTCATTTTCCTACTAGATTTGACTACGGGCAATCCCGTTTACTTTATTTCGACTAAGGGTTCACGGCGGGTGTGACCGGTCAACAGAGGATGTTTACTCCTCCATGGCACCTGATCCTACCTTCGCTTTTGTCGGAGGTCTGTGTTGCCCTACACTCGATTTTGTATGTTTTTTGGTTTATGATTACGTTTGACACGATGTTAACTTCGCCTTTTTGTATAGACCCCTACTATCGTTAATACAGACAAAATTACTGGTTCCTGTGATAGAAGCAAGGGCATTCATCAGAGGATCATCAAACCTTCAACAAATGTTGCCCTTGGAGAGAGGATGGGCCCTATTGATTTTCAAAGTTAGGGGTCAAAGGTCACTGACGATTATGGCCTAGCATCCTTGTTAACATGATAGGATACACAGCTATCAAACCGTCAATAAATGTTATCCATGGAGAGAGGATGAGCCCTGTCCATTTTAAGGTCAAAAGTCAAGGTCATTGTTGACCATTGCTTAGAATTATTGTAAACAAGATAGAAGACACAATATTCATCAGAGAACCATGCATCAAACCTTCCACAAATGTTGCCCATGGAGAGAAAATAAACCCTATTGATTTTCATGGTAAGAGATCAGAGTCACTATATTGACTATATATATAAATTGCTTAAAATTCTTGTGGACAAGATAAAAGACACAGCATTCATCAGATGATCATCAGTCCTTCCACAGTGTTGCCCATGGAGAGAAGGTGAACTCTATTGGTTTTCAAAGGTCAAGGTCACTATTGACTTGTGTAGCGAGGGGATGCTGCACTTGTGTTGCCTTGTCGTCTTTTTTTTTTTTTTTTTTTGTATTGTATAAACTCATCCGATATTTGGTACCGGTACATTCGTTATTGTCTGTATATTTTTGGCCGAGTTACATACAGACGCAAATAGTCAGTTTTCCGCACATCTTTGTGATACTAGCAATAGCAAACATCAATTTGATACTTCATACCTTGCTTTTCAATGTTAAGTTACAGATCAAGGTCGAATTTTGTTTTTTCGTGATGAATTTTGAGGAATTCCAGAAGTCTTGCAGAGTAGCCGACGACTTAACTTGGTGTCAGTAGGGGGTATGCAATTGCTATGCAATACTTAGAGCATGCTAGTTTTAGAACATTTAAATTGGAGATTTACCAATTTGTAACAGTGACATTGTTTTAAAAAACAAAATCAAATTCAGTGACATTTAGTCATTTACCTTGTCTTTCAAAACTCATTGACTAAACTTTTTCTCTAACTCTGCCATATGTTTTATATTCAGTTTGTCATATGCACAGAAAACAATATCAACGAAATAGAAAAGAAAGTAAACTTTAATATTTCATATTCATATAAATGAATTTTGGATCACATTAGCCATCACTTAATGATATTCAGCTGACCCACATTGACAGTGGTTGATCATGATCAGTGGTATCGTGGAAGATAACAAAGTACTATTGGATTATTTGATGTTGACCGTTTGACTCCGAGATATAATCAGTGTTTGATTTTAAGTGACTCGTCACTGGAATTTGATAAAGATCAGCTGTGGTCAAATATAGTAAAACTAAATTAATACAAATGTAACCGCATTTTAATGACAGGAGAAAAATGAAAACGTTTGCCATTGGTTGTTTCATAACGGTCCTGTTATTGGTTGGTTGTTTATGTCATGACAACGAGGAGTCTTTCAGCAATGGTAATGTATATCTAATTTTTTATTAATTTTTTGTTTGTTTGGTTGGTTTTTGTTTTGTTTTATTTTGTTCAAAGTACACTGAAGCACACAAAGATCATTCAAATGAAATTAAAGGCATCGATGAAAAGTTTTGAATAAGACAATAAATGAGAGGTTGACGTGAAATGCATTTGATGTCTAGATTATATACATGTAACCGCTTAATTTACATGTACATGTATGTCTATTACATGGGTTTTTTTTCTAATTCAACTTTCTGAAACAGTGTTTNAACCGCTTAATTTACATGTACATGTATGTCTTTTACATGGGATTTTTTTCTAATTCCTCTTTCTGAAACAGTTTTACCAGTTCGCTTCCGGAGAGAGGTTCATCAGGGAGGAATGAGATCGATGGCCTTCGCTAGACAATCGGGACTTTATGGAACTAGCGTCAGACGCAGTCGCAGACGACGATGTCGTAATTGGATAATGAGGCTTCTGAGAAGATGTTGATTGAATTATGGACGTTTTGCTGTAGGAAATGTCGTTCAACCGTGCTTCTGGAACTGTAAATATCGTGCCCTATGCTGATAGCGAAAAGTTTTATTTCACTTTTATAATGCAAGCAAAATATGCATTATTTATGGTGCGAATTTTCAAAAGTACGTGTATATGAACTTTATTACCATTTATCGAACATCACGTATATATATGTGAACACTTGATGTATTGATGATAGTTAGTACTTCAATTTTCTTTACCACATTATATCTCATAAAAATCCAGAATGTAATGACCTTGGTTAGATTTTTTTTAGAGGCTCTTGTTTTCAAAACAAGTTGGGTACATATGTACACTCGAGGAGTGAAATGACGTCTATTTTTAGGATGTACAGCATATCACGAAACCCAAACATTCAAAAATCTTCTTAATCCCTAAATGATGCGGGAGTGGTATAAAACAATTGATCACTAATTCCGAAGCGAGAAATTTCGCTAATGTCCACACAGGATCCTCGAAACATTGATGATAAATTTCGCTGTATTTACTGAACAGGCTGCGTTTAGAGTTCAGTGCAAACATCACACCTTATCATTTCTAATCTCTTAAGACCTTAAGATTATTAATCTCATTAAACTTTATCATTGTTAATCTAATTTAATCAGCATTGCATAGAATGACACAATGTCTGTACCTTTACGTCACATGTACACGTTACGGGTGGAATGGAATTTTTATCTTTTTAAAGAGAATTCTGGTGTGATACATGTATTTTGTGAGTATAATTATATATATTTGTTAGCATGATAAGATGGTTGGTTGTGTATTGTTTAGCGTCCCTCTAGATAATATTTCACTCTTATGGATACGTCACCATTGCTGATAAAGGGCTACAAATTTAGGCCTGTGCTCGCGTTTATGGCCTTTAAGGGGTTGCTAAACGGCCATATTGGATTTGCATGTACAATGAAGTGACTCATGCAAAACTTCAATTTTTACTCTTTAAGATGCTATGAGAAAAGTTTTAACATTCTGACAAAAAGTTCAAAACTTGTAAAAATATAGTAATTGTTGTGTATAAAAGAAAAGAATAACATTCCTAAAGTTGTAACATGTGCAATATCAGTCCCCTTATCTACATCATCCTGCTTTCCTGCAAACATGAAATATTCCAAAAAAATTCAATAATAATAGTTGATGTTGAGAATTGCCGTTGAGTTTTCAAAACACCACAAGTTCATCCATAAAGTTCAATAATGTTTTGAAATACACTACCATAACAGCTCCAAAATAAATACACATTGCATGAAAAAGTAGTTCCCATCTCTGGTGTTTTCTATTTTAGCTCCAGATGCCTATAAATATATCTATTTTAGTATATTATATTGCAGTAAGGCAGGTGAATCAACTAGAAACATACTTTGATTTCACATATACTGGTATTTCACCCCTTTAATGATGCCATTTATACTTGATTTGTTAAAAAACAATGGTTTATGATCTAAACATTACCTATCTAATGCATGAATATCCTGCTATGGTCCTACGACTGTGGTCAAGCATGAACAGGAAATTTCCCCAACAAGAGAACATAACTCGGCATTTCGTCGACTTTTACAGAGACTTTCAGAAGAATCGCAGTTTTAAGATCCATGTAAAACGTGTGCTAAGTCTATTATCTTATTAAGTAATCATATATGCAATAAATTCATGATCAGACCACAATATTCACGTAAATCAATATTGTTACCAGTTGCAAGTTTTCTTTCGTTGCACCGGAAACTCGTCCCTTTACTCAAACTTTCGTGCCAATTTCTACTTTCACTTTCAAATATAAAGTGCATATAAGTTAAGGACATATTTTATTCAAAACACATCTAAAAATAAAATGAAACAAAATATTGTATAAATGTGCAAAGATAGAAAAATTCGCGTCTTGTTGTCCCAATATATTAACTATGATAAAAAAAAAATTTGGCGTAATAATATCACACCATGATGGCTGGAAATGTGAACGTGGAAACTCCTCACACATGAAATACTTGAGCAAACACAGAGATCGGAGGTTTGTCATAATATAGATTTTATTTCGGTTTGTATTGAACAGATCGTACTTTTATTTTGCATATAATGAACGGCCATATTATGCATATGATCTCTTTACGTATTATGACAATGTTTGTTTACATTTTTGGGACATGACGGTTCATATACACCATTGTCCACGAAAGGGTACCATCATAATCCCAAGCTTTTATCAGTTTGAAGGTACTTATGGACAAAAGAAAACTCAACTGTCATGCGCAATACTTCAAAGAATATTTCTTGTAACTTTTAAATTCATTTGAAATGTAATTGTTGCACACGAATGTAAATTATACTCACCTACCAAATTCTTCTAAGTGTTTTGAAAATGATTTATTTTGAAAAAGAATAGATGCATTTCATTTCAGTATACATGAACATGCATTTTTAAAAGAAAAAAGTAAATTTCCATTCATGTACTTCATAAATTTTAGTTCTTTAGTTTTCACATGTTCAGATCCAAGATGGCTGCATAGCACCCCCTTAAGCAAGGAGGAATTTTATCGTGCCACACCTGCTGTGACACGGGCCTCGTTTTCCGGTCTCATCCGAAGGACCGTCCCATTTTATCGCCTCTTACGACAAGCAAAGGGTAATGAAGACCTATTCAGTCTAGCCCGGGTCCCCATGGGGAACCATCTAAAAATACAAATGTAAGTTCACTCTGTATGCAATAATCTTATTTTTTATTTTGAAGATTACGTATGTCAACCATTATTTACGTTCAATATTATCAGTAATTATATGCTAAATGAGGTCGCAGGTTCTGCTTAATGCAAAATGTTGAAATATTTCAATATGATCCGATTCCGTTTGCTGCCACATCAATAAGCACTTACGGATGCGCCAGTTACAACTTCATCGGAAAAACGCAAATTCAACGCACATTGCACCTGTTCAGTGTAAGGCAATGTACACGTATCTTACTAAATTCATTTTTTCTTTCATAATGTTTTAATTAATACACGAATCACTCATTACCTGTAGATTTTTTGGTACCTTTCTAACAATAATTCATTAGGCAGTATGTTTGCTCTATAGTTCCCTCTATAGTTTGATTGACAGAGTATATATCCAAGAAATAGATTTTAGTTTTGAAAAAATTGCAGTTCTTACCCTTGTGCTTTGGATTTTTTTTTTCAATATTGATTTTTAAAAAAAATAATAAATTCCCATCCGTTATGATCGACATAGATATTTCTCAAGATTCATACACGAATTGTTCACAATTTTAATACCATCATTACGATATGGCGATATCATTACAATTTGTAGAAATATAGCGAGACAAAAACATATATTGGGTATACATCTATCAAATATTCATATACATACACCGATAAAACTAGATTCTTACAATGATTATCAAAGGATTTTGTCTGGTGTTGTGGCAGACCTTCGTCTCGTCTGCCACTGCAGACTAGCTGCTTTTGAATTTCAAATTATACAACAATATTTCATTAAGATATCATACTAATACGTACGCATAAACTACATAGTGGTGGGGCTTTAAGTATATGTGTAGTGTGTAACAAGGTAGTTAAACATTCATCACAAAGATGCTACAGAAGATTTCAACTTTTTGTACATTTGTATTTCAATCATATATTTGGGGTGCGTATTTCTACATGAGAAAAGTGTGGGTACATGTAAATTAAAGACATCAAAAAGTAACATTAATCCCATATCCAAGTACAAAACATTGAATTCCCGGTTTGTTATACATTTTCTGAAGATAATGATTCTGCTATAACAATTACCTCCTATCAGTAGTGTTATTTTACTTTGCGAAAATATCTTATTTTCACAAGACGATGACTATAGATAATAAACAACCGTTGCTATTAGTTACTTTTCTTTGAACTCTTAAGATATACATGTGTATATCCTTCTGATAACAATATTAGATGGATTTTACGCTTATATTTTATTTGCAGAAATAATCTATCAGATGATCATATAATCTAAAATCCATATTCGAAGTTTGGAATTCAATTTATTCAATAATAAACTGTACATTATACAATTTACCATAGCCAAGATAAGTTTTAATTTTGATCAATATATTACTATTCCCAAGAAGATGTTATAAAAATTCGAACCTTCCTGGCATCATATTTAAACTGAAAAAAATAAAATTAAACTGATCCAAGCAAAATTGGTCCAAGCCTGTGCTCTATGTCGAATTTTCGTATTTCATCATAAAATATGGCGATTTTAAGCAAATTCTTGTATTTTATGAAATTTCATGATGTTTGGGGCATTAAATCTTAGATACACCAATGCAAAACTCCAAAAAATTTACCATCCTGATAAACTATCATACCTAAACTATCATTTGTGCAGAAAATAATTTGTTGAAATTTCACTTTAATTTTGACCATTTCAAAGGGCCGATTTTCACCCTTCGTGGGCCTACTCCTTTATAAGGGTAATCTCGTACAGTATGCACATGAAAGTTATAAAACTAGTTTTGCATGTCGGGTGTAATTTATGGGTGTGTTGCATTTATACTATACCAGTAGAACTTGTTATGCATACGTTAGCGGTGCTTTTCGTCTTCCGTTAGCCAGCGCCTTATGCATAACACGTATCAAGTAAAACATTTTCATGCATAAGACTTGTTTCCCCTGCTCACCACGGTTGTTTCCCCTGTTCACCACGGTTGTTTCCCCTGCTCACCACGGGGAGGTGGAAATAGGACTTTGAACAGGATGTGATTCTTTCACCTTATTTACTAAATCAATAAAAGACACAGCTAAAAAGGCACAGATACAGGAGCAGTTTAATATCAATTTCCCCTGAACTTTCTTAAATCTTTGTGCATAGTTGAAAGTATTAACTTTGCGAAATAACACATTTATGAAGTTGAAAATTTTAATTTAAACGCAAACTTTTAAAATACTTTTGACGGCCCTTACAAAAAGAAGTATTTAGTTTGCCTGTATGGCCTGCCATTGGGTCAAATGCTGTCTGAATTGTTAAACCGTTTTTCATACACTGATTTGGCTACGGATTACTCCGTTTACCTGATCAAGACAATGGACTCACGGCGGGTGTGACCGGTCAACAGGGGATGCTTACTCTTCCTAGGCACCTGATCCCACCTCTGGTTTGTCCAGGGGTCCGTGTTTGTCCAACTCTTGTTTATGTATTCTATTTGGACTTACGAGATTGATCACTGTTCGTTATCTTTGCCTTTAAATGTACCCAGAATTTTGACAGACATTATGTTTTATATTAATTTGATTCGTATTATCTTCCAGGCCGGAATACAAGGTCAGCATGATACGATGCCAAATCGATCCTGATTCCCTTACATGTATACTAGTATATGGCGGATACTCTACAAAATGTTCCCATTGTGATTGGAAGAGGTGGGGGGGGGGATAAAGCCTGATAGCATTATTTTACGCTTTTAATTTAAAGACTTGCATGCTACCTATTGAATATTAAAGTTGTTGGTTTGAACTGTTACAATGGAAAAAATTATATGGATTAGCGCAAGGCATGTATGAATCGAGTAAAAACATACGTTACCATACAATCTTATTCAAACGCGCCTAGTAACTCAGGAGAGGTAAGTATTAAAATATTGATTAGAAAATTATGTTTTAAATAATGATGATTTTTCTTGGAAAATGTGTATGGAATATATATATAGCCACTTCTGAAAAATGGACACCTGCTTCTTTCACTTAATTTTATTTAAACCTGACTCACTCATATAATGGTTTGGGCACTGATAAAAATGCACATGCATCGAAGAAAGATGAGAACATTGGGCCTACTTACTTCAATTAAAAATCTCAAAAAGGGGCGTCTTATCAACAGTATGTTTTGTAGAGGTAATGTAGATGTAATAAATTCATGTCTTAAACGATGAATTGTATGAAGTTTTATAAAGGGATTTTGGCTTTTTATTTGGCAGCAAATTAAATATAGGGTAAACTTCGACGTGCACTTTTTATTAAATCAAAAGTAATATTATATAAATATTACATGTAGTTGAGGGTAACATTGAAAATTTTCACCCCTCGAAAAACCATGGTCAACCTCGGCTACTTGACAATGTTTTTCTCGGGGTGAAAATTTGGGGGTGCCATTTGTTCTCGGGATGAAAACTTGGTTGCCAAGGCTCGAGGATAGAAAACACACAACTCGTTGGATATAAATCATCACAAACCATAGGAAATCCTATCATCAAATACATGTACAATAAAAAGTATTTTCTCAACCTTGGCATTTATAAGTGTTATTTAAAGCGAGGCAACGCTCAACAACATCATCTTCAAAAATAATTATCTCCCTTACTTTGATAACAAGCATGTGCATAGGAAATAAATTATCAAGGCCTCTGCAGGGAATATGGAACATATCCCGGGGTATATCATTGAATCTGGATAACTATTATTACAATTTTCAATTCAGATTAAATGAAAAAGATTCAGAGGACAAAATATGGCCCTGTGATGACAAACTTTCTGACGTCTTATAAATTTACACGTGTATGATACTATCAAGTGTAAATTACGTCATGTAGCTTCAACGACATTGATCACTGTTCGTTATATTTGCCTTTACATCATGATATCCGAACATTCTACATAAAGTACTGCCAAAATGGTGACCTTGTTTCAACTTTGCCAAAACTTTGACCAGTTTTTGAATCCCGGCAGGCTACTTACAAACAAGGTTTCACAGTCTCACTTTAAGAAGTGCAGCAATTTCGGTAAATTCTATGGTCGTTAAGACAATAGTATACTCAGTAATGACGCTATTTTTGACTCAATGCTGTCTCGAATTGTGTTTCATGCCATTGATTAAGCCGTTTTCACGCACTGATTTCGACCTGCGGATTGCTCCGTTAGACCTGATCAAGGACTATGGGCTTCATAGGCGCGGTGTGACCGGTCATCAGGGGACGCTTAACTCTCCTATGCACCGTGTCGCCACCTCTGGGTTCCAGGGTCCGTGTTTGCCCAGTCTTGTTTTTGTATTTATTTTTTGGGCTTACGAGATTGAATCACTGTTCGTTATTCTTAGCCTTTACATTCATCACTGATAAAATCGCCAATGAGCAGAAATTTCAAGGGTATGCCAATTATAAGAATTTAATCTAGGAATGGGTCATCTAAAAATATGCTATTTTTCTGACAATCTTTCTTGAAACATATAATCCATTAAGATTTGACAACTTGAGTATTTTCCACTTGTAGGTGTATCATTTTCCATGGTGACGAAATAATTCACAAAAGAAGCAAGGATTTAACGCTATTATTATGACGATAATCTCTACGCCATTTTTATTTACCGGAATTTCTGTCTACGTTTTGCTGACCGGAGGCATAATTAAAAGTACATTTAAATTACTAATATATACATACAGTACAATTATTTATTGATATACGTTCTGGTTTAAGCATACTTTATGAATTGTGAAAATGTTAAACGCTTCTCTCTTGATAGGTAGTTATGGTTACATTGTCGGAAGACAGTTCCTGTTCGGAATATTTTCATTACATGACCCAGAAAACCAGTCATTCATTATCAACAATCCTTCTGCGGACAAACCAGCGGTTGTGAATATAGCCAGACAAGGATTTTCAACCATACAACATACTCTTCTGGCGGGAAAAGAATCGCTCCATGTAAACGAGGTAGAAGCCAACGATTCTTTTCTAGTGCTATCAAACCAAGATATATCCGTACAAGGGTTATTTGGAAGGTACAACATTCTTTATGATATTCTTCCAATTACGTCCCTTGGGACAAATTACGTGTTGGTCTATGGAGTGAATTTTAATGCTTCGACAACAGTTTGCTGTATAACAGCGCTACAAAATGACACAACCGTTACAATCAAAACACCAGAGTCAAGGAAAATTAGCTATTCGAACATGTCAATTCGTTCCTCCAATGTCAATCTTTCGATGGCAGAGATGCAAAGCATCCACATTTCTAGCCACCAAGGTCTGCACAACATAACAATAAAGTCGTCTGCGTTGGTATCTATCATTTGTGGGCAAACTGATAACATCAATAACGTCCGCGTGCATCTCCCACCGACAGACACCTGTGTGACGTCATACGAAGTTCCATGTTTCAATAGGAGCAGAGTTCCTTCAGGAGAAACGCACATTCGGATCTTCAAGATGTATCCACTTTTCCAGGACTCTATAGAGATATATATTGACGGAGCACGTGTTAATAAAACCAAACAAGAAAAGTCCATAGACGTGTCGTTTAATGTAACAGCAGATGGCCCATTCTGTATACGATCTCATATCCGAAAATGGAAATCTGGATTGACAAATTTTGTAGATGATGATTTTCAATTCTTAACGAACGAAAGTGTTTCAGCTTTTCATGATCATTGCCGTAATGAATCACAGGTAACTGCATGTATTTGGATAAAATACTGACGTAAAACACTATTTTGCATGTTTTCTTCTCAACTTACAATTTTCTGTTCATATTTTTAACTTTCTTCCAGAAACATAACAGTACCCTCTCCGGTAGGTATATAAATAGATCTAGGCATAATAAATACAGCAAGGATAATATAGAGATGTAATTTCTCCATCTTTATAGTCTGTTCCAAAGTCCTTTCTTCCTGTTGTGATATGATATGGTTTTGTTTGTCTCGCTTGTATTCACTACTATCAATGAATTTACAATTCGCGCCTCTTTATANATGGTTTTGTTTGCCTCACTTGTATTCACTACTGTCAATGAATTTACAATTCGCGCCTCTTTATATACATGTCTATATACATAATTATATAATGCTGAAAGAGGAATAACTTCTGTAATNTACATAATAATGCTGAAAGAGGAATAACTTCTGTAATTATGTTGCACGTTTTGCTTATGAACAGGGAACAATAATAAGACAAACGTTTGCATGTGTCCTTGCAAACCTACCAGTAAACCTGTATGGCACAACTTGACACAAGCAGAGCTATCACAATGGCTGGAGACATACAAAGCGGAGACTCGTAAGGAACTCATTCTTGGCAAGAAAAACTTGATGTCCTCCAAAATACGTCGAATCAGCGCCCATGATCCACGACTCTCTGCCAGGCGGATCGGAGTGATTGGTGTAATCATTATTTGTGGCTTGGTTGGTGCAATCGTTTCGTTAGACTGTCCTCGAGTTTGGAAATATTTCCGCCGATTGAATGGGAAAATCATGCCAGAATATCAAAGAGAGCCTAAGGCCAAAGTAAACACTAGGAAGCGACTGCATTGAATTTATGACAACTTAAGGGCTCTTTACAGAATCGTTCTAACCTAGTACTAGTAACTAATTGATTTCGGTATTTTTGTTGTGTTTGTTGTTATGTTTTTGGTTTTTTGTTGCTATTTTTGTTTTTTTGTTTTTTTTTTTGTTTTTTTTTTTTTTTTTGGTTTTTTTTTTTTTTTTTGTTGTTTTTTTTTTGTTTGTGGTTGTGGTCTGTTTTTGGGTTTTTTTTTGGAATACGTTTGCATTGTTTGTGTACATGTGATTTGGTCGTCAACAAATGCATTTTTCCCAAGTAATTGTTTATTTATGTAAACACATGATCTTTCTGCAGAAATTGACAGGATTTAATCACGTGTTATGCACTGTGTCTGTACCGTTTTGAGAGTCATCGTTTCTGTACGTGATCCTAGAATGGTTCTAACCTTTTCATAGATCCCTAAGTATTAATTCAAACCAAATTGAGAAATTCAAAGCTAATATAGAGCTTTCTTATTGATGAATGTACCGTACTTTACTCATTTCGACGATGGAATTGCTAACGGCAGAGTATTTTGATAAATAAAACGAACAATTTTGGTGGGCGTTTGGTTCTAACAAATACTATAACCAAAATACAATTACTGAGTTATAAATGTTGATAAACACTATTTTGATCCTCTAAGAGTTAAACACATGTATTTAAAGTTAACCTATAATCCAATAAAAATCAAGAAAACTAACTCCACTGGGACGCCTCGGAGTGATCAATCTGTCATATA
>CAJDSM010020480.1:0-10214 GCA_903981925.1 Ostrea lurida
GGGTACAGACGTCCCCGCTGAGAATTTCAAACCACCCCCATCATTATTCAATATTTTGAACCATACGCCATTCTATATTTCTGTTGAAATTCTGACCAATCCAATCATATAAATTGTGACACCTCCTTCATGTTATTAATTGCCTGCCATTCAAGGAAAGTGCATATTGTTTAATTATACCGGTTTTTAGTTATATTGGGGAAAATGTCATAATATTTTATGATTACAAACTTATTAGAGGATGATTTCAGCGAATAAATTTAACCATGCCCATTATGTAAACCTTGGCATATTAAATTTTGTCTACCATTTGAATTACAGATTGATGAATGGCACCCATTGATATATTTGACTTGTCAGACAAAGCCGACCTCATACCAGGGCACGTCTGTGTATACCAAGATATAGGAAGAAACCCCCCCGGGTATCTGTGTAAGTGAAAAAATGTCGTCAGTTACAGCTTGTATTGCTTTAAAATTTTGTTGGTGAATACTAGTTGTATTACATTTTTAGCAAGAGCTGGCTGTGAAATGCACGAGCTTGCGAGTGCATTTCGACAGTCAAAGAGTGCCAATATTCACCAATATAAGTCTAATAAACCATTTATAATATAGCTAAAGTATCTAGCCTTTTCACTCAAAATACTCCAAAAATAGACTAGAATTCATCTATTGGTATCTAAGTAGTTAGAATATTCTAACTGTGACTCGGTCCCCTCATCACAGTTAGAAATCCTTCCCTATACTCGCAACGTAGCAAATCGGAGTGGATCCACTCCGAAATGAATTTCACAGCTATTAGATAAAATGAGCATAAAATTGGGTCTCTCTCACTTTCACATCCTAGGTCGCACGCAGTCACGACGCACGATAAGGTTCGAACTCACAACCTCCATGTCACGAAGCAAATGTTCTAATTAGTAAATCATCTTGACCAAATTCGTATATAACCCTAAGAAATCAATTTCTGAGGGGGTGGGGGGATTCTCACCAATGATTAGTGACCACCACGGACCTGAACACATCCACCATGTATTACAAATGAAAATGTGACAAATCAATGACTCTTACATTTTACAGGGGACGAGTAATTTACAAACAGTGGCAGCTAGTAGTCTGAAATATTTGAATTTAAAACAATTAATGGATTCGTAATAATGTATCAGCCATCAAAACATTCATGTCGAGTGTGCGAGACATCCGAGGAAGTTCCGATTCATCGTATCTGTAAGGATTTACGTAACAGACAAGTTATTTCCACAAATAGTTCTAGTAGAACTTTATAAAATATTTCACGACATAAACACGACGACAAAAAATATACGCAAAAATAAGCGCATTATTCTCTGGGGAAAATGCGTAGAAAATATTTGTCATTTTCTATTGGAAAAATTCCATGCTATGGTTCAAACCGTATAATCTACTTATATACTGAGTGTAAGACAACTAATGGCAGCAATATGTATATATTGGGTGTATCTCCTATAATTATGTTCAAGAATTAGAAATGCTGGAAAACCTTTCCAGCCAATATTCAAATTGCGGAAAGGTCGTAACTGAAGGTGACTTCAAAAGTAGTCTTCTTGATACCAACGGAACAATGAACGCAAATTACAAATTCTGTTGTAGCTTACGTATCCAATGTTAGTGAACATTTTCCCTTTTTTCAAAAGAAAACAACTCTAGATTATGTCTTATTTGATACATTTGTTTTTAAGTATTGGATTACTACAGAACTCACATAGATGGTTCATTCCCTCTCACCTCCGATTGCTGATTGTAATATTCAAATTGTAATTGACTCAAAAATGTTCGAACAAATCCCCCTGCAAGCTCAAAATCTTGTGGAACACAAAAATCCTGAAGATGTAGGAGAAACTGTCCTGAAATATTGCAAGAAAATATATACATGTATGATATACATATATGTACTTTGATAATGGTTTTAAATCTAAAATAGAACTCGAAATTGATTATGTAACTGAATGGCCCTCGTACTTGTGAAAAAGAATACTAGACGTACCTGGAGGAAGCATTAAGTATGTTATAACTGTCTGAGATTTAATAATGCTCCCGTTTATGGCTCTATCACTAATGAGCATACATGTATTATACACGGGAAAAAGTATCTCGTTCTCAACCTCGTGAAGATGAATGTTGCAATTATTGTGTCTTGTGGTAAAACATCCCTAGAAACGAGGATTAACAGTGCCCTAGTATACTGTTGGAAAATACCTATAATTGCTTTTTTGTATATATACATGCCCAGCATACATGTAACTTGCACACTACGTTCAAGGCAAAGTATTAACGTTACTGTCGCCGCACATTTACTCAATACTAAATGTCACTTTTAATTTGATTGATTGATCATATATTGTTCAACGTCTCAATTGTTTTGTTTGTTTGTTTGGTTTTTTTTTTGGTTTTTTTTTTTTGTTTTTTTTTTTTTTTGGTTTTTTGTTTTTTTTTTTTTGGTTTTTTTTTTTTTTTTTTGTTTGTTTTTTTTGTTTTTTTTTTTTGTTTTGTTTTTTTTTGTTTTTTTTTTTTTGCTTATTTTCCATCCATATAATCTTTCCTTAATCAGTGTACAGTATTATTAATGATCGATAGCAAATGAAATGTGCATATACATTAATAGTGAACATAGCATAACGAAAATATACATGCATGTATGTCGCTGAGAAAATTCAATAATTAATTCTATTGATAATCGAACCAAAGAAATAATAATAATGGAAATAAATAAAATAAAAAAAAAAATGATAATAAAAAAAAAAAATAAAAATAAAATCTAAATTCTTATTTTTCGATTTCATGAAAACTCAAAATTCAATCAGTAGCAATATAATTTTGTAATTAAAGCGAGTGATCATTAGCGATTCCAAATATGATCAGGATTCTCTAAAATTAACCATTATGTATCGCTTAAATATAAATTCATTTTTAAAAAATTGATTTTTACGCGTGGCTTTATATTTATAAAACATTAATTTTTTATTCAAAAAAAAAAATAATAATAATAAAAAAAATAAAAAGAATGAAAGTTAAATACATAAATAAATAAATAAATAGATGTATTACATAAGTAGTTCACAAAAGAAGAATGTCAATGAATGCAAATTTTTGTTTACGTATAGTTTTGTTCAGTACAAAGATCAATTATTAAATGATGTTTTATAACTTTTAACATTTTTTCCAATACACTACCGATATTTCCTTATTAAGGGAATGTGTTTCTACCATCGCATTGAAAATTGAAGCATGATATTTTCCTCCAGTCTTTTGTAAATAAAATTCCAATGAGATGTAACGTAAATATTATTTTGTTTTGTGATTTTAGGGGATAAAACAGCTAGAGAACTTAATAAATTTAATTCTTTTTATCGATTTAAATAAAAAGATTTTCATCTACATATTTCTTGTTTCATTTTTCTTGCATTGCTTGGAGGAAAGTGTAACTATAATTTGAGAATATGGTGATACATAGAACAACGGTATATCACATGTCATGTAGTGTAGTAAAACATTCAAAGCACATTTAGACACACAGACACTCTGAAACATGCATTAAAAAATTAAAAAGATTAGAGAAATGAATAATTAAACGCCTCCGATTTTATGCCCTCTTTGCCGGATGTAATAAGCATTTCACTGGCTTGTTTGTAAACCTACTATTTAAAAGACTCCAGTCTGTGTTTACATGATACAGTGTTATGGGTTTTGGGTTAGAAATGCCCCAAAGTAGTTTGCCAATTTAAATGAGCTACTTTAAATCCAATTAAAAAAATTGAAAAATATTAGTCCTTTAAGTTCCTTTCTATCAACGCCACTAACTTGGTCTGCCATTTTATTTCATGTCATCAAATTAAAATGTTTACTTGTGTAAGATTTGTCAGCGCTTCACCAGCTGCAGCTGGATCAAATTTAGAAGGCTAATCAGTTGAGTGAACACAAACGAATAAAATGACTTTTATATTCTAAAGTGGAAAAGGCTACCAGCAGCACGCCCCTACTCCCTATCCATTACTATTTAGTATAATTATAGGAAGTGCCCCCCCCCCTTTTTTTTGGGGGGGGGGGGCTGGTTTGACAAGGGGCGTATCCTTGCATGCTCGCGCAATCAAGCGTCTATGACATCACAATCACCACTACGCCATTGTAGTTACATTGTGACGTCATCATACAAGAAACAATCATTCTTGTAAACTCGCCTATCGAGTGGATCTTTGGTAAACTTACAAATCTAGAAATATATTCAATATGGGTGTGTTAAAATGCTTGAGAAGAGTCTTTGGGAAAAAACAACGTGACAGTGTTGCATGCCAAGCTATCTTGACGGACTCGGAGAGGATCTCGTATTCTGCGCGCGAGATGAGGAAAACGAACAATGACCTCCTCTGTGTGTATGAACATACACAGCAAGGCTTTGAAGACGTGCAAGAGCACCTCAAGAAATCAGAGGAGCTGGTAAATAAGATAGCAGAAAGTTTTGGAAAGCTGGAGAATATGGTGGAGCGGGCATGCAAAATGCTCTGCGAGGAGAAAGAAAAATTGGAGAAAAAGAGGGAAACGTTGACAAAATTCAGAGAAGATGTCGGTATGTTGACAGTTCAATCCGGGAAAATTACAAAGCACAGAAATCCGTATTCTCCTAATTTTGTGAGAACTAAAGCAATTAAAATGAATAAAATCTTACAAGGAATAAACAACCACAACAAAATTATAGACGGGAGAAAAAGAATGAGAATGAGAAAAAAAAGTGAATAATGTTGATGATCAACGAATTGGAGTTAATTGATAAGATGTGTTACATGTAATAAAAAGTTTTGCAAAATTCTCTAACAAAATTGAAAAAGTTCTATATTTTCAGTGAATACTCGTCTATACAAAAATATCGGAGAGAACTTTCTTTCTGTATTAAAAGTTTACTATATTACAGTAGGCCCGGCTTAATTTTAATATCATTTATTCCTAACGATTTGTAAACATGCCATGAACACTAGCTTGTATAAGAACTTTATAAACCTGTGTAATAGAGAAAAATTTATTTGGCTTATGAGCAATGAATGTGACAGTGTTATTGAAAATTTTGCCAACTACATAATTAAGAAAAGTTGATTATGATATCATAACTTTGTTGTTTTACTTTATCTACATGTATCATTTGGATAATCTCTCTTCTATGATTTATGTACATTGTATATGAACTCTGTATTCTTTGTATGCCAGAGGCCTCTGGGCCCAAAATTAGAAATAAATTACTTACTTACTTACTGTTATATAGGCCTATTTATTTATTTTTTTTTCCCAAACAGAGGATTCAAAATGTCGCATGTCATGCTTGAAAGAGTCTGCATTAGAACAACATGCAAAATCGGCTGAGAGGACTTCGAATTTGATGTTATCTGTTCGCGCTGAGCGAGGTGGGTGATTTATGTTCAGACCAGTAGAAAGCAATGCAAATTCAGGAGGGAGAAGGGGGTGAGACTGGAGATGGGGTGCGATATTTTGAACACTGGTATCTCGAATACCGTGACTACGTCGAAGAGTTTTGGAAGTCCCAACTTCTAATTTTTAAGAATTCTTTTTAAATACTCTCGATATCTCGAATCCACGGATATCTTGTACGTTTTTTGAGTTCAAGATAACGAGATTTGACTGTATGTGTACATTTCTGATTGGATCCGGAGGGGGTTGTGTGTCGAACCCCCCCCCCATTTCGTTAGGGTAAAAAAAATAATGCATTTTAGGGTTGAATTCCCCGTTTGAAAACAAAATAACCCCCCCCCCCTTTCAAAAATTCCCCGATACACCCATTTTATATAGAAGTAACTGTTCAGAAAGTAGCATTAATTTTTCGCATTTTATATAAATCCATCAATGGCCTTTAATTTCAAATGCCTAATTATTCTTTTAATATTTTTATAATATTTTTATTTTTTATTTTTTAGGTCGCCGAGTAAATTCAAGTTACCTATTGCAATTAATTGGTCTTCGTTGTCGCGCGTTAACAATTGAACATTTTTTTAAATTTCTTGATAACTATCACACCAATTCTTTTCAATCTGAATTGAAACATGGACCCTTGCACTCCTGGGACATTAGGGGGGAAAACTGCCAAAAAGTGACCAATTTTAAAAACATCTTACTGTTACAAATTCTTGCGCATGTCTAAGAGAAACTAAATGCATTATTTTATATGATAATATTATATATATAAAGTATATCTATATATATATATATATATATATAGTATATATACGATATATATATATTGTGATGTAGAACAGGAAGGCCTCTCCTAAAATTGTAAATTCCGTAATCCCAGAGGGAGGGGTTCTGATCTCAGGGCAGGGCCAAACTTGGTATATATAAAGTGCTTTTATGGAAAACATTTGAAAAGCATCATCTTTAATTAATATGCTATTATGGTGTGCATGAAGCGCGCAAGATAAGTTGTGAATTATATCATTCCATGGCCCTTCGGTCTGGCGTTCACGTTCTAGGGTGAGGCCAGCATGATAAAATCTATCAAATCTTCATCTCTACTTCCATACATATATAAAAACATAATGCTTGATTTTGTGGCCATCTAAATCCCTCTTCTTAATAAATTTTGAAATTCATGGCCCCTGATTGTTATGCTTCCATTGTTTTCATCTTGTGTATTTGAACAACATTCATGTTTATAAAATATTCCATATTCAGGCATAAATGCAAACATGAGACTCACTGCATATGGGCTATGATACTCTGGTACCTGTGGGCCTCTTGTTTTCAAAACTGTTGTAGCCCCCCCCCCCCCCCCCCCCTATTATATAAAAGTTGACTGTAGAAGTCTAAGATTAGCATAATTATACAACACTCTGGAAATAGCACAATTCCCATTTGAGTAAATATAAATGGTTATAAATGTAATTGTAATTTTTTTTTTATTTTACAGAAGATCTTGAACACCGCTCATCTCTGGCTGACATAGCGATACAGAAGTACACAGTGGAAAACGCAGAAAATGAGATTGTGAATCAGAGTGCACAGGTTGTATTATAAGAAAGCAAAAACACACACATCCCTCCCCACCATAAAGAAAAAAAAGGGTTTTTTTTTCTTTCTTCCCCAATTTTTACTGTTATATTTTTGCAAGTTTGAAAATCAGTGTAGCAACATTTTGGAATTTTTTTGTATTTAAATGACAATGAGTTTTTTTGGTTTTTTTTTTTTTTTTTTTTTTTTTTTTTTGGTAGTTTATACCAAAGCATTTTCACATGACAAGTTATGCAGAATCTAGTAATGCCTATACATGTATGCATGCATGCATAATAATGTCACGGATTTTTTTTTTTATTTAGCTCATCAGACAGAGATTACAAGCGGACCATAACAGTCACGTACTACAGCTGCAGAATGAATGTGCCAATTTTGAAAAGAAGACTGCAGTTTTGAGGTTCCAGCAAAAACATCTCAACAGTAAGCAAGTCTTTTATCAATGTTCCGCAGTCCTTATATTTCATGCTTTATATAGGTATAAGGTATGGTGTTTCGTGGGATGCATTCCTGTTTGCTGAGAACTTGGAACTTTAATAAGTTTAGAGCGGGGGTATCTGACTAGTTCCTTGTTTAATATGAAATAAAGTACTCCAAAAAGGGAAATATACTTCATGATGCATTCTATTTATGCTATTTTTTTTCTTTATATTTTGTGTTATTTCTAGTCTTTTTCTCTTCATTGGTGACTGTTAACCTGTATTACAAATCATGAAATATATGGATAGAGCAATACTATTATAGTTATTGCCAAGTCTGTAATAAATCATGTCATCAATGTTCATGATTTTTAATATTGCAGCAAATCAAGGAAAAACGGACCTCCTCAGTAACTTTAGGGTTCCTATAGAGGAGCAAGAGAACACAAAACAAAGATTCGCCTCAATAAAGAAAAGGGTAACTATGATATTTCCTTCCTTTAATCGAATTTTAACAGAAACGCATTGGTAAGCTGGTAAGAATTATAAATCACCCAAAACATCATCAAATCTAATTAAACTTCTATTCAGTAGTAGCAGATCATTAAAAATACACTGTATAATGTACATGCATACCGTATTTGTCTGTACATGCATACCGTATTTGTCTGTATTTTTAACATTCAAATCTTGACTTTATCACAGCATTATGTACATGTTTTAAATTAATCCAATTATAGATTTTGCAAAGAAGTGATAAGATTGTTTGTCACAGTAGCTCTTGTTTGTTCAGTCCCCCCCCCCCCCCAATGAGGAGATTCAAAAGTTTTTACACGATAATGTATAGGAAAATCTTCCACAGAACCACTAGGACAATTTCATCCAAACTTGATGGAAATCATTCTTGGATAAAAGGGATTCAAGTTTCTTCAAATGACAGGCCAGTGATATGGCATGGTATGTAACGAGACGGCATGCAACAATTTGTTACATACCGTAGCACGAATGGAGACACTATGTAACAACAATTTTTTTGTTACATAGTGTAGGTATTTGACACTATTTGTGCTACGTTTTGTAATAAATTATTACATACCGTTCTGCGGATTGCAATGGTATATGTTACAATTGTTACATACCGTGCGGTACTGCTCCTTTTTGGGGGTATTTCCGGGGAACAGGGACAGAATCTTATAGATTCCTTTTTTAATATATATATATATATATATTGTGAGTGGGCATCCATTTTCTCTCATTCTTACCTACTTCGATGAGGAGATAAATGTATGTAATATAGTCATTACATCACACCAAATTTCTTTTCTCTTTATTTTTTGGTACATCTGCCTGGTTTTGTCTCTCAGTATGTCCTTCTGCCTGACTGTCTCTTTCCTGTCTGTGTGGTTTTTTTCTCCTAGTCCGGTTAAAACGAAGATAATTTTACCATAGACCTGGAAATAGGGGTGGGTGTAGGTGGGGGTCTGTATGACCTAGAATAGGAGTGGGTGTAGGAGGATAGTGGGTCCCTTCCACCTTTATTACTCAAAATTTACTTAAAATATTATCTTGTCGTTATAACAATTTAGTTTACCAATATGACCTACCATTGAGTCAAATGCTGTCTGATGTGTTTCATAGCCATTGTTAAGCCGTTTTTCACACACTGATTTGACTACGGATTGTTCCGTTTACCTGATCAAGACTATGGGCTCACGGCGGGTGTGACCGGTCAACAGGGGATGCTTACTCCTCCTAGGCACCTGATCCCACCTCTGGTGTGCCCAGGGGTCCGTGATTGCCCAACTCTTGTTTTTGTATTCTATTTAGGACTTACGAGATTGATCACTGTTCGTTATCTTTGCCTTTACTTTTACCATTCCTGAAGCCTAAGCCACACCCTTCTACTTCCACTCGAGTGGCCAAAACAGGCCTATATAATTTTAATATATGTACCAAAACAGAACTGAGTACCAAAACAGACTTAAGTACAAAAACAGACCCGAGTACCAAAACAGACCTGAGTCATACATAGCCGCCTGCGGAGCATTCATTAATG
Source organism: Ostrea lurida (assembly GCA_903981925.1). NCBI lineage: Eukaryota > Metazoa > Mollusca > Bivalvia > Ostreida > Ostreidae > Ostrea > Ostrea lurida. The sequence goes on from CAJDSM010020480.1 coordinate 9,522, forward strand.
ATACAATACTGTCAACTACATGTGTCAACTAGAAAAATTATCATATCACAATTTCCAATATCTATGATGATTAAGTCTGACTTTTTTAAATACATGTAGGTACAATGCACTTGCAAGCTTTTCAAATGATTATTTAACCCGAGGGGATCCGGGTTAGAATAGGTCCCCAGCATCCCCTTGCGTGTCGTAAGATGCGACTAAATGGGGCGGTCATTCGGATGAGATCGGAAAAACCGAGGTCCCGTGTCACAGCAGGTGTGACACGAAAAAGATCCCTCCCTGCTCAAAGGCCCTGAGTGCTTAGCATAGGCCTAAATTTTGCAGCCCTTCACCGGCAATGGTGACGTCTCCGTATGAGTGAAATATTCTCGGTGGGACGTAAAACAGTAAATAATCAATCAAATGATTATTTTATTAGCTCACGGTCTGCTTACCTGAGATGAAAGTTATAGTGAGCTTTTCTGATCACATTTTGTCCCTCCGTCTGTTCATATATGCAAACTTCTGAGATTTTCAATTCCTTCTCCCTCACTGCTTACATACGGGACCAGTTCATTGGGTGAAAAGGATTGAAATTTGTTCAGACTGAAAAGAATAGGAAATATACACATCATTTCCGAGTAGGTACTCTATTACTGAGTTATCCTTCCAACAACGATCGAGCATGACACCCCCCCCCCCCCCCCCCCCCCC
>CAJDSM010020481.1:0-12159 GCA_903981925.1 Ostrea lurida
ATCGAGTGAAAAATTTCACAAAATAAACATTGCAATTAATCTTGAATGAGCGTTTTGAATAACCCGCCATAGCCTCAAACGCAATGACACGGGAACGACGATTGCCGAACATAATCGGGTTGCTGACGTCAAGGTCATACACAGATAGAAACCGACGTGAGTAAATACATATCGTTTGTTTTGAAATATTGCATTGTGTCATGGATGGCTAGAAGTACTATATGTGTAACAAAATAATTATTACGCAAATGTGCCACTCAAATAAACTTTTGATTTATACTTTTCTTTGCAATTGACATGTTAATCTGACACGTGTGTAACACGTTTTTCTCTTCCGAATTGGTGACCTCCGAGGTCATTGCGTCGGAGATGACGAATTACAAGAATTACTGACGGGATGCCAGTAACTCATGAATCGACATTTTCTGCTGATTTGACGCGTTTACTGCTTCAAATCAACTCTGATTCAATGAAATTACATATTCTCAATCACAAATATGTCACTCTATTTGTTATCTTATTTTACAAATTATTTGCCGTCAGTTACAGCTTGTATTGCTTTAATAACCCTATAATATACCATGATTTTGTGTTCATTATAAAAAGGTTATGTTATATGCATATGTAGAAGAAATGAAATTACAATCGTATTTCCAGGAATTGTTATTCAACATTCAGTGATATTTATACAGATATAAATGAAAGGTGCACATCACCTCTCTCTCTCTCTCTCTCTCTCTCTCTCTCTCTCTCTCTCTCTCCTCTCTCTCTCTCTCTCTCTCTCTCTCTCTCCTCTCTCGTCTCTGCATCTCTCCCGCCACATTCCTCCCCCATTTCCCCCTTCCCAGATTTCCGTCTCTACTCGTATATAAATAAAGGACACCACAAAATGTGAATAGCATTGCTTTAAAACAATGAAGAAGCAGTTCAATTTCCCACCTGATATTAATTCATTTGTAAAAGCAATAACCAGTGGCTTCAAGGAAGAATAAAATTAAAAAAAAAAATGTACTGTTTTACTGGCCCAGTGAAAAAAAAACCCATGATAGAATAATTCGGTTTCCATCAACAAAGCACTATATAATGAAGTAACAATCCACACAGAATCCTTCAAAACGAATACTTTGTTTTGCATAACTTTTTCGAAAACGCTTTCACACGATTATCTAAATGTTGAAATGTAATTTTTTCCTTTGCTTTCATTCTTTTCAAAGACTCGATTTTCTTGTCCGGCACTGGCAGTTCGTTGTCTTCTTTATAAGTAAACATGTCCTTCAGAGTCCTGTACGATTTAGATTTGTGTTCATCTTCACTTAGCATGTCGCTCTCGTTTGTAGTATAATCTGGCTCAATTATATCACTGTGTCTACCTCGAGATACATTCGACAATGGGCGATTAGCAGACGTTACATTTATGGTCAATCTACTCAAAGGTTGGCTTCTGGGAGAAAAATCACGAGGAACTTCCGGTTCCTGCATTGTGTGGATTCTGCTAGTGTTGGGACGACGCGGGTGAATGGATTTGTTTTTGGTCGACCGATGACAAGCTGATTGAGACCTGAAATACTTAGCATACTTCGAATTAACTTCATTTTTCTGTCTTCCATGTCTCGTCAAATGGTGCAAATGTTTCCTATCGTTTCCCAATTGTTGGACGAAATCTTGCCTTCTGCTTTTGGGTTTTTTATCAATGATCTGGTTTCCGGGACCGAACTCCAAAACACAGTCGTTAGGGACTCGGTCAAGAACATCCTCTACAGTGGGAACGCTAATGAACGGGAAGTGACGTCGTTTCTCGTGATCCCTGTGAAATTCGTCACCATTAAAATCAATAGACTTCACAATCAATGTTTTCTCGAGTTGATGGAGAACGTCTAGCTCACGGTCGTATCTAAATTGATTACGTTTGCTGAAATGTGCGGCTTTGGCTATCCGTTCCAGCATCAAGCGGTTCTCTAAATGGTTAGCTGCTCGAACTGGTCGGCTGAATTCCTTATAAAGGACTTTTGGCTGAGATGGCTGACGCATGTATTTTTTCCCGCGCATTTCCTGGTCTTGTTGTTTCACTGACTGCTCCATCCTAGTCGAAATAAAAAAATCAAACTGAATGAAAAAGATAGGTATCCACGGTACATATACAACCTGCTTTGTGAATAACAAGGAGCTACGTCTATAAAGGTATTAAATATAGTGCAAATGATTACTACATTTTTATTATTTTGAAAATTGACAAAGAAAACTGTCAATATTTAGTTTGAAGATAACCCGGATAAACGAGTTTTATTTGTTATGTGTTTGGGATTTACGTTCCTGCTCAAATGAACGAAATGTTTAAATTCATCTAAATTTAACTTCGGCCTGCTAAAGTAGTTTGTATTTAATCCTTTGTTGTTTTTTTAAATGAAGAGACACACGGTCATTGAGAGTTTATATCGTTTGCTAATGCATTCTGTAATCATTGCTGAAATGGTATGAAGGAAAACATGAAAACTAAATTTTCAACTAAGATGATTTCCTTTGAAATATACGCCTACAAAATAATTCAATTCCATGGATTACGCGCCACATATTCAGCAATACAAATGAAACGCGGGAAAAATATGAAATGCTTCAATGATTAAAATGATTTTTACATGTAGGTTAGGTTTTATTTCAGTTAAATTTTGGAAATATAGATGCTGCTGAATGAGTAATAAGTATGGGTCTTTATATTAATGAATACTTGAAGGCAAGAAAAAGTGGAAACATTTGTATCGAATTTATGAGTCGGCGATGCGAGAATACATCAATATAAGGGCTCAACCGTTGGCATTTTGTTTTCTTCGCCGTAAATTTTTGATAAGAGGTGGATCTGGAGCTCTCTGATAGACCCTGTATTCCCCGGAGAGCTGACAAAACCAATAAAGGCCATCCATTGTTAATAAATCATCGTGACTCTTCAACTTGGTTTGAACATTTGTGTACTTTATTGCAATACAATTACAAAGGCATGTGGACAAGTTAAAAAAGTGTAGACTTTACAGGTGAAGTTTCATTGCTAAAATAATATAGACTTGATTTCTCGTATTTACATATGCGACCTCATGACTTTGATAATTGAATCTAGAGAACAATGCGGATTGTCTTTCCGGGAATAGTTTGAGGCTTTCTCTTTGATATTTTCATTTTTGAAGGTAAATGACACGTACTTGAGATTTCATCTGAAAATCATTTTCCCCACGAAGCGACTCGGTGAATCCGACCTTCATATCTCAAAAACAAAAAGGGTCATCCATCCGCTCTGAGACTTCCACTGCTAAAGCCGAAATTGTTGGTGAATTACCATTTGGAAACCATTTTATACACTGCACTACCTGCCTATCACGACATTTGACTTTTTGTCCTCGAAACTAACACCAGAAGGGGGTTGTTTTTTGTATTTTAGAGATCTCACCGTACATGTAAGTTTCTTCATATAGTAATTATAATGTATCATTTAAAAATCATAAAATACAAAATATTAACATTGCTTAAATTACTCTTTCCACTCATAAATAGAGACGACAAAGTTCCACAAAGATCAAAGCATGGTGCGTACGGCTGTATAGCAGTAAGGATTCTTCATCGTGCAAACGACTTCCGTTTCAAAGGTCACATCCGGAAGACTGGTGACATTCACGTTTTGCAAAGAAGCTGTCATAACTTCGGGTTTGACGCGGGGCAGGAATAAAGAATCGAATCCGTGACTTCCGGTTGTGAAGCGCGAGCAATTACGAGGTATAACCACTAGGCTATCCTAACTACAGCGCTACCGCAGCGGGTGTACACCTCGTGATTGTCAGTATAAGTAAACGGGAAATTGATATACGATTTAGATTTCACCAAGAACCATTGAAGGACCAGCTTTTGAAGAAAAAGAGAAGATATGATCGATAACAATTTGAAGAGGATACATACGATAGGCTCACTTCCTAGACGAATTTGAACCTTGTGAAGAATAAATCAAAATTGGCTAGATCATATCCATGCTATATATCATATACACTACAATAAAACTGTCGAGTGAAAGGAATTTCAACAAAAGGAGAAGTTGTTAAGGTGCACGGGTTAAGGAAGAATACCCTTCTACTTCGACGAGTGTAATTTAAATCGATTCGATTAATGTTACGCTATTTGTTGTTGCAGACGAAAAGAGTTCCAAATTATTTAGAAAACTAAAACTTCAAGCCATTTTTACAAAGAAAACAATATACATGTATTTATTCAACAAATTAAGGTGTTTGAAAATCGTTCATTATATATCCAAGCAGGGAATGTACGCTTTGAATATTGTATAGTAATATTTTGAAAGTGATCGGATATTTTCTTACCTCTGGTTTATATGAACCTCACACAGAAATAGCAGAGAGCAAAGACTGCGAACCCGAGCAGAAAAACCCACGGAGGTGGTTGCAAAGACTCTTAAAACAAAAACCACATAATATTAATGGCTGATGAATGAGAAAAGTACAAAGTGTGTATTACACCTACCTGAGAGCGTCTAAGATACCACTGTCTCATGCAGATTCCAGATATTTAATTTCTATTTATTTTACCTGATAGTTGACGCTATCAACTGAAGTGTTTTATGTCTCTTCGTGATTGCTTACGGTTTGTTTGAAAAACTTTCATACTAACTAATTTTCATGCATACTACTAATCGAAATCCTCCATTGCTCAACACCAATCATTATTAATCAAAGTAAGGACAAATATGTATAGTTTTAAACTTTTTTTGTTGCTGTGGGGTTAAAGGTAACCTTGCTCTATCTTACACTTTTTTAGCATGCAAAGGACGGTGCTCCCGGATTGACATTATACAAAGAACGGTGGCAAGTGTATGTTTAAAATATGACATTACATGATGTGAAAAATATGATACAAATGTACGTCAAATTTGGTAGAGTATTTAAAAGAACAAGACAACGAATGATTCCGAAATACTCTCATTTTAATGACAGTGTGATCTTTTGCTTGATTGAGTGCGCAAATTTCTCATTGATTTCTTACTTTTGTTCTCAGTTATCAATCACATGGAAAGAATGACATAGCGTGGCCATCCCGAAACTCGCTTTTATTGAAACCACACGGCCAATCAAAGAGTAGTGAAATTTGCACGCTCGACCACGAGACGTTACCTAATATCATAGGAGAAAAGCAGTCATCTATAGTGAAAGGCATTATTCACGATTTATTTATTTATTTTTTTTTATTCATTTATTTTTTCAATGTCTTATCATTTCTTTCCTTAGACACGTTGTACAAAAATTGATATTTAGATTGATCACTGTTCGTTATCTTCACCTTTTTATTCTGCCTATGGTCAGTTTTTAAGGTAGCCCCACTACACCAAGGTTTTTACTCTTTATGATAGCGTCACAAGATGGCGATTTAAATGCTTTGTGAAATTGTTTGCTTTGATCAACATTGTTAAATATCTTCAAATATCAGTAGGTAAAACGGCGGGCTAGTAAACCGCGGGTCCCAAGATCAAATCCGCCAGAGACTCTTGTGTATATTTTCTAAAATAAATTTTTGAAAATCATATTTTTTGCACCCAAAATTCTATATTTTCAACCTTTTGACAAATATACTTACCATACATCATCATATCTTTCATAATCAAATCATTTCGTGTTGTTTTGAGAAACTTTTCCCGGATGTAGTGGGTCACCTTAAATCGAGATGGGCTACTGACAAACAAGTTGATGTTGAAGGGTTTCAACAGTTAACGTTTAAAGTCAGCATTTCGCAAATTCGATGATCGTTACAACAACCACTTATTAGAACATAATCGGATATGACATGGTTCATTTTTTAACATTTTAAAATTGCTGCACATTCGTGTTATATGATATTATCCAAGATGTCTTATAAATAAGGACAAGGTAAATGGTTCCGATGTTTATTATTTTGTTGATGGCGTTACTGGCCGCGGTGAATTTTGAGGTTACCGTAGCAATGGGCTGTCTCACGCAAAACAACAACATTATATGCAGGGTTATAACGAATCTCGTTTAAAGTCATCATTTCGCAAATTCTACGGTCGCTATAATGACCTTGTTTGCGATTACAAATTAAGTTGACTGATTTGTTTCATACCCTTCTGTTTAGACTGTCATTTTCCTACAGATTTGACTGCGGGTAATCCCATTTACTTTATTTCAACTAAGGGCTTACGGCGGGTGTGACCGGTCAGCAGAGGATGCTTACTCCTCCATGTCACCTGATCCTACCTTCGCTTTTGTCGAGGTCCGTGTTGCCCTACAACTCGATTTTGTATATGTTTTTTTTTATTATGATTACGTTTGACACAATGTTAACTTCGCCTTTTTGTATCAATAATTCAATTCATTGTGCAATGGGTAGGCGTAAATGCACAAGCGTCACAGAAACATCAAATCATAAGTTCACATCAAAACTCAAATCATCAATTCAAATCACAAGTGATTTCAACATGGAATCAAATTTCAAAAATATGAAAAGTTGTGCAACGACATAATCATGTTCCATGGCGCAAAGTGTATATAATCAATACGTACAATTAATGACGCATACTCATGATATCTGTGCCATATCAACGATATAAGCAGTTCAAAATTCACAGCATAATGGTTTGAAATTATTAGCACTCTTCCATTGGAGTTGGGGTGCGACGAGAGCGCCACAAACCAGGGTTATCCCGAGTCATCGCGACGGGTGATACATGTAGAGCCCGCTCTAGGACAGGACAGGTTTGAATCAGGTCTGAAAAATAAATTACAGAGAGCAGTACATGTATATGGATCATAAAATTAGGGACGGAGGGAAATTCGTGTGGATATTTTTTAGGATAAAAAAGGATACGTGACTCACCATATATCGATAACAGTTTGGAAAGGAAGTGCAGAAATTATAATTTCCGGGGTTGTTTCACCAATTCGAAAAAAAATCCGTCATGGAACCACTCGAATTGACCCTTGGATAAAAATTTACATATACTAGACGAGCTATTAAAATATGCATTATTATTTCATATCCTGTTTTATACCTCAATTCGAACTATATATTGTTATACTTTCACGAAAAGGCGAAGATAACGAATAGTGATTAATCTCGTAAGTCCCCAATAGCTCTAATGTATGAAATAGCTCATAATCATCGCTCATTAAGGTAAATGCCCATACCATCTTTAAAATTAAAAATGTTAACGATCTGAAGCTAATGATCAATCTCGTAATTCCCAAATAGAATATAAAACAAGAGCTGGGCGGATCCCTGGAAACACCAGAGGTAGGATCAGGTGCCGAGGAGGAGTAAGCATCCCTTGTCGACCAATCACACCCGTAAAATCTAACATATAAATACTCGAACTGACTGGTCAAGAAACATGTGGGGGGGGGGGGGAAACATGTTTCTCTCTGATCATAGAAAACACGCCCTTCAGGGTGATTGTATCTACATGTAGCAACGGCAAACATTACTTGACAACGGGTGGTATGAGAAACATTTATATTAAAAATTACTAATAGATTTGCTATTCTGATCATGTTTACAAAAAAGAACTATCGATCGGTTGATAGTCATTTGTGTTATTTCCCTGCAAATGAACTATTTCCCTACGTTCACAGATTTCGCAGATTTGTTTTAGTCAATCAAACTTCCGCCAGAGGTCGTTCCGCACGCAACTTCCATGTAGGCATTGTGGGATTGGAAAATTTCCGCGAACTACGAGAGGAATACAACGCACAGCTGACGTCAACTGTGCATTGTGACGTCACATTTAGCGTCAATGTTTTCTTTCAAACCAAACAATGCATCCCGTTTGTGTTTCTACTCAAGTTTTCGTTCTTTTTTCTATATACTTGTAATACGCACGTTTCAAAATCTATTCATTTTCAAAATTCTATGCTTTTTAATAGATGAAATATCTGATGATAAATGTGCACTCATTGCGCTATGTACATGTAATTAGGCCGCGCTGTAATCGCGGATGTGGAATATCCCGAATTGGGAGAAGTTGTGTGTCAAACGGTAGGGGTCTGTGTGCTAAGATACAGGGCATTATGGGTAGGATGACATGTCAATATGATTGGATGGTGACGTAGTTGATTATCATTGGAACCTCGCCAATTTTAATATTAAACAATAGCTAAAATCCAGATAAACGCTCGTGATTATTAGATCAGTGACGCGATGCTCTACAGCAGTGACGTATAGGTACAAACACCGCTTCAACTGTAAGTTTTAATGTTCATTTGTTTTATATGTTGTTAGTACCTCTTATGGGTAGTACTTTAATGTAAATGTAATAAATACGATGGTGGTAGATATGATTTAACCATGTATTGTATTAGGTATTTCGAGAAATATCATTTTTATTGTCCCCTTCGACACTAACTTTTCCCCTCAGCGAGTCTATTAAAAATGCTATTTCCTTCACACCCATACGATAACTGTATAATGTTCAATTCTTGTAAAGGATATATAGAGAAAAAAAGTTTTTAAAAACTTTGTGTTTCAGATAGCATATTTCTGCAAAGGTTGAATCAAAAATTGTTTCCAAAGTATTGTAATGAACTCCATTCAATTCTTCATTTAGTGATGAATTCTCATTTATTGTTGTTTATCTGACAGTGGGACAGAAGGCATAAAATATATACACCACATTTGAAATGACAAATACATCGGAAAGGATTACTAAGCCATTTACTTCAGGTTATTTGTGATAGGTAGTTATTATTAACAATATAACACATATTTAGTTCGTAGTCTGAACACTTTTCGTTGGTGCTCTGTGATTTTATAATACACAACCACTTATCAGAACATACAATTGTAGTCGGAAATGACATGGTTCAAATTTCAAAGTTTTGAATACTGAAGATACTTGATTTCAAACATTAGAATTACACTTATTAGACATTCGTCACTAATCCTCTATATTATACTTTCATGTAAAATACTTGATTCTGATTGGTTGAGAAAACTTTGATAAAATAGACTGGCACCCGCTGAATGATCAAACCGCGCCCCACAGTGTGTGAGAACGTAACAACGGTCCACATTGTTTGACAACGGGTGATATTCTAAAAAAATGTTGACTGCGCAAAATTTATGCGCGTACGGTTCGCCATTTAGTCTGCATAAGCGGAGCCGGTAAAATGGATGTTTGCGATTGTTAAATCAGCATTAATGGTCGCAAATCCCAAATGAGAAGGTAGCTATTCCCATTCTTGGTGTTTCCCATTCTTGGTGTTTGTAAACATCCTACTTAGTCAAGTTTTGCAATGTTTATGCTTGACGTTATGTTTTTGCGTCAGAGTATTATGACGTCACAATCGAATGCTTTCCATCTCGTTAGGCCTAATGCTCATTTACTCATCAAATTAGCCAATTTGATCAAAACAGTTAGATTAGAGTTTGTAATTCATGACATTCAGTATAATATAAGAAAAAGTCAATATTCAATGGCGTCCATCTTGGAAAATCCTTGAAATGTAAGAAACAAACTTAATGGACAAAAATTGATAAACTGATGTTTGCATCAGAACAGGTGCTAAAGAAATTATCAATAAATTATCAATAAAGTCAGCTTGACATTAATACCGAGCAAAGCTCGGCCCGTCCGCGAAGCAAGGCTCTAAAGGTAACACGTATGTAAAGAAAAAAACTCAAAATCAGCAAAAGAAACAAATCATCTCGACATACGTTCAAGGAAATTTTCGTGAGCCATAAGTGGCGCCGCCATTTTTATTAAAAATTGCTTCAACAATATTTCGAGTAAACCTAAGTCTTACAAATATGTAACTCTGACATGTAATTTGTTATTCAAACACCTTTTCTTCAAAATCAGTAGCATGAATTCTTTTAGTTGCAGCTTTTTACCTAATAATTGATTAAAAAAAAAAAAAAAAAAACAAACAAAAAACAAGATACATGTATAAAGTACGTACGACTTAATATAGATGAACAAGTTCACGAGTTCACAATAAAAAAAAGTAGATGCGCTCACCTTTATGCAAATTTATTTTTTGGTTAATTTTGTTCACTATAGAAGTAATTTCGATTGCAAAACGGGATGCATTCTGTTGTTTAAAATCGTTTGGTTTGAAAGAAAATATCGACGTTAGATGTAACGTCACAAATGCACTGCTTAGCGCCCAGCTAACGTTAATTTCCGCCGCGTTACATTGTGACGTCGTATTGTCGACGTGAACAGTGGCATTGTGACGGTCGAATTAGCTGCAATGTTTTTGTTTTTCTTTAGCGCATAGGAAAACACATTTTGGTAATACATATTTCTATTCCTAACTTACCGGTACTTAATAAATTATGATTACGCAAAAACCATTTTTGCTCGCTCGGCTCCAACGGTCACACCGTATACATATTAATATTAGGAAATCACAAATTTACTCTCTGACAATATTTTCACCAAATGCAGAATGCTGTACAGTTAGTGTTGCTTTAACACATTTTTATATTTTCCACAGCAATTATTGCTTTTGATAATTGATTTTGGGTTACTCAAGCACTACCGATTACAGTGCTTATCAAGTCTACAGGTGTCAAAATTAACATGCGAAGTAACAATGTAATAACGTAATCATAGTCCAAAAATCACATACAAATCGAGTATAGAGAACACGGACCTTCGACAAAAGCGAGAGGCAGGTCAGGTGCCATGGAGGAGTAAGCATCCCTGTTCACCGGTCACAACCGCCGTGAGCCCGTAGTCGAAACAAAGTAAACGAGTACTTTACCCGTCGTCAAATCTAGTACGTAGATGACAGTCTAACAAAGGTATGAAACAAATCAGTCAACATATGACTTAGTGATAATTTGTAATCGCAAACAAGGTCATTATATCGACCGTAGAATTTGCGAATGATGAACTTAAAACGAATTCGTTATAACCTGCAGCATCAACTTTTTGGTTAGTAGTTGGCCTCGCTCAAAAACTCATCATACGGCATGGCCTTACGTATCGAATCAACTGAGAGACATACACACCATAAGCAGGCGATAGTGGTACATTACTACATAGAAAAGGAAAGTTGACGATTGCAAAGGCAAAGTCATCACGTTTATCATATTATAATATGTTGTCAGTCTGCCATTAGAGTCAATATTAAGTAAAATATCAAATATGGCAAGTGATACCACATCTTTAGGTGGGAGATGTTAGGTACTCTGGAGTAAGTCAGAACACCCTGTACCTTGAGATTTTATCCCACTTCATGTCTCTCATAGTTTGGGGGTTGATGTCTTAATTGGGTGTGACACTGGACCCTCTAGAGTATAAGGGAATAGAGCTCCTGGTTCAATGCTTTTGAACCATGCAATGATCCTCGACACCAGTCAAAAAATAGGGTGGAGCATTCATATCTACAGCAGTTCTACCAAATATATGGCGGACACCATATGTCACCTGCAATGCCTTAATAACCTTCTACGCTCACAGTCTGCCCAACCCGACAGGGATAGGGAGGAGGACGTAGGGATTTCTTTACGTCCATGGTGCAGCATTGCTGGGCAGTTTTCTCGGGCAACATCTACCCTTACCAGTATGCCCCAGCTTATCCACAAAAGGCAGCGCCACCGCAATGCTCTGACGCGTAGGCTAGATACAAGGATCTGCATTATGATGGCAAGGTATGTTGGAATCATTCTTGATGAAGTTTGTGAGGCTGACTCGCGGTCAAAAGTGGACAGAAGATGAACACATGATCACTTCTGCTTCTCTCTAGAGGGAGCGTCAGTGATTATTACACGCTTCTACTGGATAATTATCTCACCCAGCCTCAGTCTTAGGAGAAATCCTTGGGAAATTCGATGCGAGATTTGGATCCGCAGCACCAGACATAACTCACCTGCTGAACTTACAGTCGCACCCAGTCAAGTAGTGAGGCTTTGAAAGAGTGGGCAAAGAACAGACTCACTTTGGCAACTCGGGAATTCCCGAATCTACCTGATGTTCATCCAAGCATTGATACAGTTGTTATGGAGCAGAGAATCGTATAGTAAGGGATTTATGCTCTGGGCAGGCAGTAAAACTAAGGCCCCAGGCAGCCTCTGTTGATCAGATGCAGTATTTCATTATTGCCCGGTTGTTTCTCAAAACCAGGCCTGGAGGTTATAAAACTTTATCTGTACTCA
>CAJDSM010020483.1:10594-25579 GCA_903981925.1 Ostrea lurida
GCTACTTCGATGGTTGCGGATTGCTGTAAAATTGTTGCGTTGTGCGTCTGTTACGTCGAGTAATAACACATGTAAAAGTCACTCCTCCTTGATTATATCCCGAACTACCGGGTCCAATGGTGCGGCCTTGACCCGACATACACACAATAAGAATTTGATGTTTACAGGATACTCAGACAATCAGTTTTGCTAATATTCATATGAGATTAGATTATTGACAAATTTGCAAATTACAATACATCTACTCTGTTGATAAGTTAACCTACGTTAATTAACATCAAAATAAATGTACAAAATTACGATTTTAGTCAATTTTTCAAATATGTTATATTTAACAAAAACTCATAATAAAAAAATATTATTCTGACTTGGCAGATATTTAAGAGAATGACTTTACTTTTTTGGAGCACATACATTGTACGCGATGTAATAACCTGAGATATCTGGTCAATAGGTTTACCGCAGTATTACAATGCACCGCTGATGTATCACAGAAAATTGGTCACCAGCTTACGCACGGATTATAATAATGTATTAACTGGACGAATGTCCTCAATCAATTCGCTGATTATTGGTAAATAAATTTAGTCGTATCACAATTTACTATTGATACGACCATAGATCTACAGACCTTGCATAATACATACTAAACATGCTATCTGTGTGAGTTGTATTATAAAGACACTCTTGTGCAAGAAACAAATCGTTTGTTTCCGATAAGATGTAAGTTTGTAAAATCAAACAATTGCAGTAAAATACCGTGTTTTATTTTAGTGCGGACTTCTCCAGAATGTTATACAGGGCTAACCGCAGCGGACGGCGGCAACAGTGATATATCGCGTGAAATTGAGCCAGTTAATTAAGAACGTACCTTCCGTAAATTGCCCACGACTACGTTTAGCATTGGAGATCCTGGGATGGGGCAAGATCACTATAATTTGTTTCTATGAGCGCGCGTAGCCAAGTCGTCCATTGCGCTTAGTAGCACCTGGTTCCCATTATAGCGCTTTTTTGTATATGCTAATTCAAAAACGTTTTTGGGAATGGATTGGTGTATTATGGATCAGTTAATCTAAGTTTTGCTAGAATGAAAATCGCATGTTCAGTACAGCTATAATCTAAGTGTGTGATAGAATAGTATCGCAACTTGTTTAAGGGGAGAGGGACTTGGTTTTTGTATTGATTTTAGAATGTTGTTTAAGTCGCCCATCGGATAGCATCTTTCAAATTACTATCGCATTGTGCGAGTTCTCACGAACACTAACTTTTGGAATGTTTTTCGGAAAATAAATCGCAATCTAAGCTGGTCCGCGATATGGAGAATGTATAGTATTATTTAAAAGAATATTCATTGTGTCAGGTATCTATGTGATGGTGAGTGCACCCCTATATTGGTTGTGTGAGCTGAGGAGTTCAGTGACAATCTCGGTTAGAAGTGTTGTGGTATGATAAATGTACGAGAGCAGTAAGTGCCAGACTTAAGTATGTGAGCCATTTTACTTTGGTATTGTGTATTAATTAGTGACAAGGAAAATGATGTTCTATTAGTTAACAGTAAAGATGCGTGGATCGAACTGACATTCTGAATGTGGTCGAGGAGCAAATAAAGGAATTACTTTCATGTAACGGGATTTGAGTACGTCTACCTTTATAGAATTGTGTTTTGGTGTAGCGCGTTCGACGTATCAAGACTTATATATCAGTGTCTGTATAGTAATAAAAAGGTCAAAGGAGTCTAAAATTCAACTGTTGTGTATAAGATTGTATTTCATAGTCTTAGTGTTGTGAAATGACTGATAGCTATATTCAAAACACTTGGCGGTCACTAGGATTCCATATATACAAAAATCGACGTTGTAGTATTTTTGTAATTCTAAAAATATTGGGTGCCAATTAGAACACTATACGGATAGATTGCTACACTACATTCTGTACCATCACGAAGAGCATCTGTATTTACTTGTAAGCACTGCAATGATATAATGATTTATAATTCGGTCGTTTCAGATGTTGAATTTAGAAATGCAAAGAGATATACACCAATAGATGACAAAGAATACTGTATGTAAATACTGGACTTCTCGAATGCAATTATGTTTATAGGAGCGAGTAAAAGCTCTGAGTTCTTGATCATTCGGACATGCGCGTATGAAGTGTTCGCCGTGCACTAAACCAATCTACCAGGGTTCTAAGCCAACTATATATAGGGTAAACAACAGAGTGATTCTTTTTTTTTGATTTATTTTAAACGCCACAGAGATTTCTGTTTCAGTGAACAGAGTCTAGATATATATTCACATTAGGATGTAAAACATAAATATCATTATTATTGATATCAAATGCATATTACCTAAAACAGAAGACCTTGATCGAAAAGGTCTACCAATTATGATCTATTGTCACCAGCAGAGAATCAGAAATGGCGTTTTTACAATAAGCTAATGTCTAAAAACTGAAATCACTGTCATTCACAAGATTGAGAATACTGTCCTTATGGACATGGTCTTGGCCGATGAACGACCTTTTTAACTTTGAATAAGTACACTGTTCCATACCATTAATAATTCTCTGATTATTAGATTCATATCTTTTTATCTGCAAAAGAGTTTCGAAACATTAAAGTTTATCACCGCGGATCCTTGATGCTTCAAGAAATATAGAATGAAATTATCATCACACCAATTGAGTCCTACAGCAAATTTAAAGTGGTAAAGCCGACTTACCAACGTATAATCTCTCGATAAGTTATCACAGAATACACAAGAAGCACATGAATGATGTAGCGAAAACTATAGCTCTACTTTGTGTTCTCTCTCTCTCTCTCTTCCTCCATCTTATGGTCTCTTCTCGCTCATCTCATGTATCATCATAACTTTTTCCGTCTCTCCTCTACGTCCATCTCTCTGACTAACTTCATCTCTTTCTCTCTCTCGTTCTAGCGTCGCGCTACCTGTCAGGTTTACATTAACATTTGTAATCAATGTAATATAACACGTAATAGAAGGTATTAACTGGGTACTTTCTTGTTGCATTTATATTGGATCAAAATCATAAATGTGTTATACTCCGTACGCGCAGAAGATTTCCTAAATATGTTGAGGTACTGCACAATCGTTGTATCGACAAAAAGATTACCGAGCCGGAAATATATTAGTAACATGGTCGAAGATACCAGTGTGCACTATCGCTCAAAAGCATAAGTATATTTCTGGGTGCAAAGCATAATCTGCGAGTGTACACGCAATTATACATCTGATAGTCTATCAACAGAAATATTATCGAGTAAACCAATGTGTTATTTTCTTCAATGAAAAATTATATGACAGAATTATGCGACCGATAAGCTAACCCATTTAATATGGAGCTAACAATCGTCGTTACGTTTACAGGGCATCATTACCATTACTAAAATGACATTGTTCACTTAAACGGACGCACATATTCCGACTTTCGCAGCACACCGACGTTTAGTGCGTGATATGTGAATTGAGTTTGAGTTTATGTTACAGATTAAATTTAAGGTCCCTTGGTTCTATACATGCTAAACAGTTCACTTGACTGTCGTAAACTTTATTTCGGAAAGCTTTCAGAGGTCCTACGCTACCATTCCAGCCACAGCAACCTATATACTTTGAGTCTTAACTAATATCAAAGGACACTATACTGTCGATGTAGAGAGAGAACTTCACAAATGGCTACCTCCCAACACCCCATTCGATCTGTTACGACTTCACTTGCAGATCACATTGAACGCTTGAACTAAAAACAGAGGGTATAATAATTGAAGGGATGGTGCTGTAATACAACGATAACTCTGTCGAGATCCGAATCACTCACTATATCAAAATAACGCGTATAGATGTGATATTGGAACCTCTGGAGAATCTCCAGTGAAAGAGACTATACATGAGCGCCATGAAGGTATTCACGTATGAATTTCTATGCATAACAACAACTTCAAGATGAATCCCACACAGTAATCACATCCAGTTCGAGAATCACTACATTAACAACTATAACCTTTCTGACTCAACCTTGACATGTGTCAAAAAGTCAAGGATCAATAAGATGCATCTCACAAGGGCTCAGTATAATATCCAGGCTCATTACACCTTCTACATATTAAACTATTAAACAGATATTGTCATAAATACGTATATACCGTCGTATGGTCATTAATTCGCAAAGAAGTTATGAACCGTAGGACACGATCAACATCATGCAGACGGACAGACAGACAGAGTACATGTACAACCATTACGGTCATCTCATTGTTGTGATGATCATCTCATGCTAGCCCAGCGAATGGCTATGGCAAAGAAACATGAAGAAGTTCATGCGACCTGTGCAGAACAACACATTCATGTTAAAAAGATTATGTCTCTTCAGTGATGCTCAAGCCGAAATGTTTAAATCCGAAACATTAAATTAAAACGTATAAAAATGAACACATGTAGTGCCAAAAACTGGCCAAATACTTTGAAGGATCAGAGCTATGCCTGAGGGAGGATAATCCTTAATTTTGATATAATTTCTAATTTTACCACTGCAATTAAACACTTATCCGTATTCTCAAGCTAGTAACATAGTACATAGCAAACTGGGCTGTAGAGACCCTCGGGGACTAACAGTCCACCAGCAGTAGCCTCGACCCAGGGACATAATATAAATCGTATACGTACCAATTTTTATGAAATCCACACCTTGTATTTCATATAGTATAATTCCCTATTGCATCCAAGTATTAATTACAAACAATGTTGCGTGCTTAGATATTGAACAGTTACAACGAAATCCTCCAAAGTGATCCACTTCTCATTGAATTATAGTCACCGCTGGCATATTATTTACGGGGATATAAATATATCCCAAAATGAGATCGTATAAGTCCCTTATTTAAAGGTCCTAAATTCCGAGAACCTCGTTCATTTTAAATGGCGACATGATTTCATGACTATATGAATTCTGTTGAAGAATACGCTAGGAGTTGTTTAAATCTGAGGGAGAGGGTGCTGACACTTGTCTGAATGGATCAAAACTATTCGAAATTTATTAAAATCCCGTATTCACCATTTGACGGGGAAAATGCGTACTATTTATTCTTTTTGTTTAAGAAGCCAGAAGTAGTAAATGAGTTTACGCAGACTACATGAACAATTTGTACTTGTTCAGCTGATAAAGCAAGTAACAACATTGTCTTTGTTTGTAAAAGTTTACTACTATAATTGTCTTTAAATGATAACTAGGATTACTTCAACATCTGGGAATCCTACTTATACTCCAAGCAATTTCACAAAAGATGAATTCTTCAAAATCACCTTTCTGTTTTAAATACTTTCAATTTCCGAAGAATCAGGATCAATTTGAATTACCATACCTTATTGGATTTCGAAATTGGATAAAACCCCTACAAACAAAGATACATCGTTGGTTCCATTAAGTGCTCTACCAAGCCTCTTCTTACTTTTAACTAAACTACTAACAGCTATTAATAGTATCTTCAGAGATACTGTCCATGACATATTCCAGAAGTGGTGTCAATCAGATGTGATTCTTAAAAACTCTAAAGAGCTTTTTGGATAACCTAAAATCACGAGAATTTTTCTAAAATTGACTGCATCAAAACGTATGATTTATCCACAATTTATACAACGACCCACGATTAATTAAAATCTAGGCTTTATAGATTATAGATAATTGTTTTTAAACAAAATGGCACCCGAAAATACGAATTTCTAGTCGTTGAGAAACAAGACGCATATTTTTAGGAAAACACTCTGATTGCCCACACAAGTACCTGAAGTAGATATTAAGAACATGCTTGGGTTTTTTAAGATAATATGTATGTAGTCTTTGGAGACCAAGTCTTTCAACAATCCGTTGGTATTCCTTTGGGCACTAATTGGGTTCCTTATTTTTATATTCATATGAAGCAGAATTTGTACCAAAAACTGTTACGGGATAAAAACAAAAAAACTTGCCTGTCCTTCAACCTTACATATATATGTAGGTATATAGATGATGTGCTTTCAATTAACAATCATAATTTCACAAATTATGTGCCATGATATACCCGATGAACTCGATATAAAGACAGCACAGAATCTGACATATCTGCTTCAATTTTGGATGTTTTGCTTAACATTGACTCTAATGCAGACTGACAACTACATTATATGAATAAGCGTGAGACTTTAACTTTTGCAATCGTCAACTTTCCCTTTCTATTATAATATACTACTATCACCTGCTTATATGGTGTGTATATCTCCCAGTTGATTCGATACGCAAAGTAATCCAGTTTCCTTTATTTCGATAAGGGCTCACGGCGATTGTGACCGGTCAGCAGAGGATGCTTACTCCTCCATGGCACCTGATCCTGCCTTCGCTTTGTCATAGGTTCGGTTGCCCTTCACTCGATTTGTATATGTTTTTGGATTATGATTACGCGTTTAATACGATGTTAACTTCGCCTATTTGGACTAATACCCTGACACTCGTATTAGGACCAATGCTGTTCCTTTCTTATGTTATGCCTCCAAAGTTTAACTTCAAAGACGGTAGGATATTTCCTCTAACCATTGGAAACTGAAATACCAAGATTTACATTGACGATCCTAGCTTTATATAACTTTTTTATCTAATCAAGAAGGTGCTGACAGGCGCGCAGACGGATGAACGAAACGTGTCGTACCATAATACAATTCGTCTACGAAATAACTTGTCTAATTACTAACGTTAAGTTACAAGGAAAATAATTATGCTAATCTAAATAACACATTCTGCACTTACTGTTCAATTTTGTTAACGCACGACGGACGAAGACCAATTGCAATCGATCACCTGAGTTTACTCAGGTGACCTAAAAAATCAAAATCCTTCAATCAAATATTGATATAATGTCCGATAATCTAATGTCGGGTTGTTGAATTCATTAGAAGGTTCTGTAGCAACATCGCCTCCTAAAACGCGCTGATTGGATTTATCAAACTCAGATTTAGTGTACATTTCAACATCTCTCATGTGGGAAATTCTCCTTACACTTTCAGGTTGTTTTGATGATTAATCTATAACTATGTGTCTATATAGGTTTCCACACATCAATTGATGATGGCTGTTGTCTGAAGAGGAAATTCGTATCATATACATGTATGCACCCTTCGTGACACATCACTAGTTATATAGTGGAGTGAAATGTTTGATTCCTAACGGTAAACCCTGATCGAAGGACGAGGTCGTCCTCACCAGACTGACATTCACATGCATTATTGATCTATTACCTTGAATGGCTGCTGAAGGAACGTCACCGATATTTTGTTTTTTAGAACGTCATGCTTGCAAATCGTGAGAGACCACGTGATGCGTTTTTCTTCGCTCAAGGTTTAAATATTTTGCTCGATCTAGTTTCAGATCACGATCGCTAACGGTGATAAAACCCACCCGAGGCGTCATTCTATTGTTTAAACTATCAATCAATTACAATCATGAATGTATAAGTAAGGAATAGCGAGTTTCATACAGGTACTTTGTAATGCTTGCTAATTTCAAATTGATCATTTTTTAATTCATGTACATTATCTTAATACGTCTATATCAATATGGAGCTAAGTTTTAATAGATAGTATAAATAAGTTTTAAAACAAAGTCGGAAGGTTACATGGGAGTAAAAAATAACATTGGTATATTTACCTCAATAACACGGGAACTACATATATGAATCGAAGTTGCCCCATGAATTAATAAAGTTTTTAAAATGTCACAATACGTTATATAAGAGTCGAAACTCTCTCCGTTCCATTGCAACTTGAGTTAACCGAGTTTGTACTTGGCAATGAATCTAGGATACCAAATCAGGTAATTATGCGAAAGATATTGCAATGTCAACGAATCGCATACATTTATCAAAATAGTGGTAGTGTCACGGTGCTTAAAAACTGCAAGTTCACTGATTTGGTAAAACCGGTAATTGTCGTAGTTGCCATCTTGTACATTGGAATAATCATGTTACATGTAGCCTTTACAAATTTATGAATTATGAAAATACAATGTACATTTTCTTTTTATTTTGATGAATAAATTAAATAGTTTGACGGTGAAAATATAATACATAGCTCAATTTTTGTTAGTTAAAAACTTCATTCCACGCTGTTTACTATAGTAAATTATTTGAAAACTTACGCACCGAGAAAGGAAATGTCAATTATATCTTCTACATTACGTACAGCTACTTATGCTTATTCCTCCTTCATATATGTAGGCTCCAGACCCCACCTCTGGTGCGTTCAGGGCCGGTATTTGTTCAACTCTCGTTTTGAATTGTACTTGAACTTACGCGATTTATCACTGTCCGTTGTCTTTGCCTATATACATTTAAACATTTAAAACCCTACACAGCTTTTTGATGGAAAGTTCTTAATTGGGTGAATACATTGCAAGTAATGTTATTCATAGTAAGTTAATCTCGAAATAAACAGTTTATAGGCATGGTGTTTTCTACAAAGCATGCACATGTATATAGGCATGTAAAAGACGAAGCTTGATAGTAAAACACTGTTTTATTATAAGTTTCATCCATTAATGTGTAGCTTTCCGCCTTGTCACATTTACTGATAACATAATTTGGATACCGGATGCACTGACTAAGAAAAATAACTCTGAATCAAGTTTGACCATAAAATGTCGGATTCCATGACTTGTAGATCGTGCAGGTATTAAAGTATACATTGTGACTTGTGCAACAGGAACTGTACGATTCTGTGACTTGAGCAATATACTGTGTAAAAGGACGAGAGAAAATGCAATGAACCAGACCGGTAATTGAACCCCCTCAATTCTCTAGTCAAATGCTCTACCAACTGACTTTACTGAGATAACTAGCCACCAGCGATCGAATCCGGCTGACCGCCACTTCTTTCTCCTTAAATGTCTTTACACTTGAAGATCAAGGATCTTTTCCCCTGGCAGGCATTTTCACCTGCCAATTCCAGGGACTGGTCTACAGCACAATTGTATCGGGAAGGGGGGGGGATGCAACGAACCAGACCGAGATTCGGACCCCCCCCCCCTAATTGTCTAGTCAGGTGCTCAATTGCCACTGGCGATCAAACCTGGCTGACTGCTACAATTTTTTCCAGACAGTGTATCTAACAAACACAGCTGTGAACAGTTAAAGTGTACCTTTTGTAATTCTGACGACGTCTAGATATTAGCAAATTATGTTTGGAATGTAAATGAATATCATGTTTTCGGATTTCCAAGCATTTGGTTTGAAGCACACTGAAGAGACATAATTTTTATCGAAATGCGCATCTGGTGCATAAATATTGGTACCGTATATGATTATATTATGACTCCTGGGTCGAAGCCTTTGCTGGTGGACTGTTATGTCCCGCGAGGGTCTCTACAGCCCAGTTGCTATGGACTATGTTACTAGCTTGAAATACGGATATTAGTAGTTTAATTGCAGTTGGTTAAAATTAGAAATTCATATCAAAATTAAGGGTTTCTCCCTCAGGTATAGCTCTGATCCTTCGAAGTTTTTGGCCCCATTCTTTTTGGCACTACATGTTGATCACTTTTTAAGTTTTACTTTCATGTTTCGGATTTAAACATTTCGGTTTGAGCATTGCACTGAAGAGAGCATGATTTGTCGAAATGCGCATGCTGTGCATAAAATTGGTTTACCGTATATGATTTATACATGTATGTTAAACTTTATTGCTGTATGTTAACGCGAAACGGTGTTCAGGCAAATATTCCTAATGCTTGACATTCGATTTTGTTTTATTAAAGTCAACTTTAAACATTTCTCCTTCATTCATACAATGTAAAGCCAGGTTCTGATATTTCTCTTCATTATTCATATAACCACAGCGTGATTCATATCAATGGTCAACTATTGTAGATAATACTTCTTTATGAATATTTGGATTTTTATTTTAATTATTCACACTACTTTTTAATGCTTTATGATATCAGAAGGACTTTAAATATATGTTTGAAATAGTTTACTACATACATTCACTTTACCATACCAGAATAAATATTACTATGTTACTGTCAATTGTATGGACACAATAGAAATATTTTAGAACAGCTTTATCTCAGAAATGTCCTTCTCTTGTCTAACAAACATCACAGCTCTGTCAGCGGAATTCACAAGTTACGGAATAATATTGTAAACATTTAATATTGAGCACCGAATGGCTCTAGTGAAATATGTAAGAGAAAGGGTTTTCAAATGACAGGTTTGAGAAATTTTTCTCACTACATGTTGAGTCTTGTCTATCACTCTATTATTTAATAAATACCTGAATTGAAATTACTTGGCAAATCACACCTCGTCTTATCTAGAACCTGCATCGCTAATAAAGGAATGAGAAAATCGCCGGCTGCTCCTTGAAAGAGAGGTAGTCTAAGAAGGAAGAAAAAATCGTCAATGTGATTAAGATAATATATCAAGGTTTTTCTTCTGTACATGTATATGCATATTGTTTATTTGCTTTCCGTAGAATGTTGATTAGCTTTAGATACCTTGAACCGATGAGACTCATGAGAATCGTGCAAATCCCTGACATCAATAGAGTAGAACTAAGTAGTGTCGTTTTAATGTCTTCGTATGGAGTTGCGCATGTCACATCAGCGACCAGCAGGGAAACTGCCATAACTCCGGACAGGGAAATCAGGGTGTGCTTTAAAGTTGAATATCAGATAGTTCATGCATTTAATCTAAATCAAACAAATGTATTTACAACAGTATATTCAATCAGCAGGCGAAGATTGGTGTGCAACTATCTATACCAGATGGAAGAGTTCTCGCTCCAAACATCTGTAACAAAATTGTCTTTGGAAGGTTCATTATTACCACTGCATTATATACGAATTTGTCTGTACTTCCATATTAGGTAATCCATATTATGTTCCAAGTTCCCTTTTAGATCTAACACTTCACAACAAACCCTTACAAAGATCGATTACAGGATCCAGTAAATATTCTACCAAGTCCTCAGAGAATACAAAATGCTGTGAAGAAGCTTCAGAAGAATTGTGCCAAAACTTTTGTGAGAATTACTCTAAAACCAAAGTTGATTCTCAATAAACTTTTATTTTGAAATCACAAAACCTTTTTCCAAATTCAACAGCATCAAAGCGTACAGCTTTCAAACTTATAACCACCATTCCTTGGACTAAACTTTTGAATATAAAAGACAGTGCTTCCTCAGTAAAAATGGAACTCAGAAATGTCTATATCTTGTGATCAGTCACCCAATGTTATTCTTTGTTTAAAAAACCATTCTGATTCTATTAACAATTTGTCATGGACACTTAGCACGTTATATTTGGTGATCAGATCTTCCAACAGTGTGTTGGAATTCAGTTGGGCCCGAGTTTTGTTTGCCCCATTTCAGTTTACATTGGATCACCAATCAACAGGAGAAGCTTAGGGGATGCTTAGACCTCCTCTGCACCCGACCCCACCTTTCGTGTTTCTAGTTGTCTGTGTTCCCATCATCATCGCCATTACCACCCCAATCATCATCACCACCCTCATCATCGTCATAATTTCTAGCACCACCCCATCCACATCACCCCATTATCATCACTACAATCTCTATCATCATCATCATCATCATCATCATCACCATCTCCATCATTATCACCTCATCATCATCACCACATCTCCATCATCATCATCATCATCATCTTCTTCTTCACCATCATCACCCCCCCCATCTTCATAACTACCCTATCATCAACACCACCCCATCATCACCAACCACGGCAATTCTTGAAATCCCCATTCTTTCATAACTACCCCCTTACATTCTAACACCACCCTCATCATCACCATCCCCTCCCATCCTCCATTTATCGCAGTAACTACCCTATCATCAACACCCATCCACCCATCATCACTCACCCCATCTTCATAACTACCCATTTCTTCTGATCATCAAACTTCCACTACCGTCGGCGCATACAGATTGATCTTCACTCCATAGGACAACCCCCTCCCATACTCATAAATCCCACTCATCTATCAATCAAACCACCTAGCAAATTCATCATACACGCACTTAGACACTAACCTTCACATTCATCACCCACCTCAACGCTGGGCAGTGGCCCTACTCCGGCGGACATATGTAATTTTTCTAGGCTGAATAATTCTCAATATCCCTCTCACTGCCGTGCAATAAATGCATATAAAAATCATCATAACACAAAACAAACACTACGAAGAAAAAAAGGGATTCAAATGAAAAAAAAAAATGTACATGAGGATACGTAATTGCAACGCGAGTTATGATTTTTTTTCTGCAATTCTAGTTTCTTGCATCACCCAATAAACCAACAACGAAAACATCTTATTCTTTAACCGTTGTAATATAGGGGACTGCTCACTCTCCACTTTGTTGGTATAATATTTATATAGATAAAAAAAAATTACTTATGTATATCCAATGAGCTTCTGACTCACGGAAATAAAACATCTGATTCTGAATCATTTTCGATAAAACATTTTCTGAATTTTGCATATATTGTAGTGTTGTATATGCTTTGTTAGTCATTTTAAATACGAAACGTACACACGTATAAATTTTACAATGGTATGTTTATATTTATAAAGAAAAACGGATATCTTTAAATTAATTGAATTAATATTTGAACAGTGTTATGCATTAAATGTATCCTATATATACATAAAGGAAATCATTTAAACAGCAATAGAAAACGTTAAGATATTTCGAACCCTGGATATCTCAAACTTTTGTCAGTCGCTCGGACTTCGAGATACAAATATTGTACTGTACATTTATATCATACCATACTACATGTGCATGTATACTATACTATCATAAATATAAATTGCTATATACTAAATCTATACTTTACTAAATGTAAACTGATATACCATACTATACTGTAGCTTTATTCACGTAGTAGACTATTGAATTACAATTACCTGGAAACCACAGAAGATTGTCAGATAAATGGGAGGATGATCGGAGGCTTTGTACAGAAGTTGCTTCTGTCGTTCATCTTGAATCTCAACAGCTATCTCGCCATTCCCCTGCCTTGTCTCAATCATCAGCTTCTCCGAATCCAGAGAAGTGCCATTTTTATAGTCTTTGGTCTCCATTTCTTCTACAGTATTTTCTTCACATCTCTATGGTTTCGATGTAGACTCTGATTCTTACCCCCTGCTAATATACCTACGTATTTCTAATGATATGCAGCAACATTACTATTTGCTGCATGTTATGCAACGCATAAATTCAATTGAAACTCTGTGAAGCCCATTCATCAGTCGCAGGTGATTTCACATCAAAAAGCCTCTTTTAACTTTCAAAAACTATTTCTTTGTAATTCGCATGTGCAAGAACTAATAGGGCGTTCTCAGATGATGAATATATCTGTTTTATAGCCCCCTCCCCATCCCAGAGAGAGAGAGAGAGAGAGAGAGAGAGAGAGAGAGAGAGAGAGAGAGAGAGAGAGAGAGAGAGAGAGAGAGAGAGAGAGAGCACAGCAACCTATATCTAGATGCTTCAAATCTACAAAGTAAATGAAAGGTCAAATATAGATTGTTAAGAATTAAAGGCCGCTGGGGATTGTGTCGTACTATAAGCCCATTTGCTTTTAGAAGGAAACACAGGGTTCTTGATAGTGCACGTGCACAGTATCTAAATCCCCTTGCACAGTACTCTAATGGTCTGTGGGCGATGTGGATTTAGTTCATACGAACAAAAATCAAAGCGAAAAGGGGGCACCTGTTCATGGTATGTTATGTGCACTAAAATTGATTGATTATATATTGTTTTACGTCCTCTTGAGAATTATTCACTCAAATGGTGACGTCACCATTGCCAGTGAAGGGCTGCTTTAGGCCTGTGTTAGGCGCTCATGGCCTTTGAGCAGGGAGGGATCGTTATCAAGCCACACCTGCTGTGACACGGGACCTCGGATTTTGCGGTCTTATCCGAAATACCGCCCCATTTAGTCGCCTCTTACGACAAGCAAGGAGCGCTGAGGACCTATTCTAACCCGGGTCACCACGGGGAATGGCATAAAAACTTAACAAGCACATCAGATTCATCTAATAAAGTTTGTATAATATACATGTAGAAATTGTAGATATTAAAATTTGCACATTGGGTAGATACAGAAACAAGAGACCTATGGGCCACATCGCTAACCTGGGTGACCTTTGGCCCAGATTCAGCAGTGGTGATTTTAAAAAGAATTTTCATCCATCTTTATTCCTGAAAATATTTTTGCTAAAAGGATCACTGATGTAAAGGCCAAAGATAACGAACAGTGATCAATCTCGAAAGTCCAAATAGAATACAAAAACATGAATGAGGAAAACAAGGATCCCTGGACACACCAGAGGTGGGATTAGGTCCTAGGAGGAATAAACATCACCTGTTGTCCGGTCACACCCGCCGTGAGCCCATTGTCTTCATAAGGTAAACGGAATAATTCGTAGTCAAGTTAGTGTTAAAAACGGCTCAACAATTGCCATGAAACACATCATACAACATTTCGCCCAATGACAGGTCATACTGGCAAACTAAATCGTTATAACGACCCTAGAATTTGCGAAATGCTGACTTTAAACGTGAATAATTTAATTTTACTTGTTACAAGCAATTTGATTGGCTGAAACAAGATTGAGCAACATCAATTATTTTGTATAATCTAACTTGCTCTTTGTGACGTCCTAGAATGACGTCACAATGCATTTGACGTTGTTGTTTCTACTTTGTTGTTACAACAAAATTCGTCCGCCTCATGCAAAATTCTTAGTATAAGGCAAGTTATTCATTCACATTAACGCTACAAATTCCAAAATTTCTGAATTAAATATATAAGAATGAAGCTAATTTTAGACTAGGTTATACGATATAATCTAACTTGGTGTAGTTTACGCTTAATACAATCCGCTTCACGGATTATAAAGCGTAAATTGCACGAAGTTAG
>CAJDSM010020484.1:17029-29706 GCA_903981925.1 Ostrea lurida
TGGTCGTTTCTATATGTTTCTTTGAAAACAGAATATTAATTTTTTTTGCGGCCGATTTGGTGCGTTGCATCAAAATTATCTTGTTAACTACATGTAATGAGGTCAAAATTAAGTTGGCATGTGTCTTGAATCCAGATCAAGTTCGATCGACGGCACTTCCGGGTACACTTTTTATAGAAATTGAGTAGACTATAATTCCAATGTCCTTTATTGCGATGGTTTTGATTGGATAAGATTAAATCGAATCGAGAATTTACACATCAATAAATCCGAAAACGTGACGTCACAATATGCGCATGAAAACAAACAACGTAACGCACGGAACTATTCAAATTTTTAGAATTGTTAATTAATACAGTGAACAAATCGAAATTATAAAGAATTAAACATTCATTTTGAAGAAATTTATCGATGTGTAAACTCTGGACATTTTACTCACAAACTTAACATAAAAGTGCTTCGCACTGTTATTTCAGTTTGTGTGTAAAATGTCAAGAGTTTACACATCGATAAATTCTTCAAAAAGAATGTCTAATACTATAGTAATTACTATTTAACGATAGTATTACAAAATATTGAATGCTGAAAGAGTTCAATATTGCCCCCTTTATTGAGTTTGACGTGTAGAAAGAATTTATATGCATCTCAAAGCAATGCTTGGTTAACTGGACTAAGCCCGTACAAGAATGTATTGTGTCCTTTTAAAGACGTTATCAAAGTCAAATTATCAAAACGCGCATTAAAATGATTGATACTATTAAAAATATATCTCATTTGAACTTTAAAGAACATTCCCCTTTTAAATGTTGATCAATGTGATTGCCCTTTAACCCACAATTTTTCACTCATTGACATGCCACAGGATGCTGAAATAAAACATCGGCATTCACATTCTCACGTAGTTCAAACAAATAAATTTCTGATGCAGTATGTAAATATAATATGAATCACGTGTAGAGAATGTCAAGTACAAAGACGGGAATTGTTCACCATTTTGAAATTGTTGTCAATGATAACACGAGATACTGCTGTTCACCTAAAAGACTTTTAAAGTCTAACACATACTATGCATTCTGACCACCAATACACATGCATGTCTTATATATAAATGGAAACAAGCAGACAATCCTACCCATACTGAATTTATTGCAAGAAGAATATCATTCATTTTCGTACACATAATCTAATTTATGACTACATAAATATATTGAACTTCATTCACTTTGTGTTTGTGACTATGTCGTGTTGATTTATAAACGAATCCTCTAAATGTCGTTTAGAGGATACTTTGATACTTTGTTACTTCGCCATTTTATATGTATATAAATTTTTGACTGACAAGTTCACTCTTCAGTTTTATCCAAATCAAAGAAACCGTTTGTAGAACAAAAGAAAAAACATCAATCATCTACACACTTTAAAAATTGGAAAGGGGTAAGGTATTGAAATACATCACGATCTGAATGGTTATGCTCGTAGCTACAGCTCCGTTGTTCCTTGGGACATATTGAGACAAATCAAAGAGCTACAGATATACACCCTAATTAGAAACTTTCTATTTACGATGCAGAAAAATTGAGTGCCAGATCTGTAGCTGACAGTTAAGCTAATTGAATAATTGTACTAATTAACTAATAAGGTCATGATTAAGTTGACATCTGTCTTGAAGCCAGATCAAGGGCGATGGACGGCACTTCCGGGTACACTTTTAATAGAATTGGGTAAACTGTAATTACTACTTACCGATAGTATTACAACGCATTGAATGGCGAAATAGTTCAATATTGCCCCCTTTATTGAGTTTGGCGTGCAGAAAGTATTTACATCCATCTCAAGGCCATACTTGATTAACTGGACTAAGCCCGTACAAGGATATACTGTGTCCTTTTAAATACGTTTTTAACGCGCTTTGAAATGATTGATACTATTAAAAATATATCTCATTTGAACTTTAAAGAAAAGTCCCATTTTTAAATGTTGATCAATGTCTTTGCTTTTTAACCCCCAAGAATTTTTCACTCAGCAGCTGATGAAATGAAGTGTCGCCATTCAGGTCCTCACGCATTTCTAAACGATGAAATATATTTGTTAATTATTTCTTTCGATGTAGTATGTAAATAAAATACGAATCACGTGTAGAAATGTCAAGGGCGAGGACAGGAATAATTCACCATTTTGGTATTGTTGTCAATGATAACAAGAGATACTGCCGTAATAGACTATTTAACGTCTAACACATATTATGTATTCTGACCACCAAAATATTTATTAGAAATAAATGCAAAGAAGTAGACAATACCATTGATACTGCATTTGTTACAAGAAGAATTTCATTTATTTTCGTACACAGACTCTAATACTATATTGAACTTCATTCACTTTGCATTTGTTAATATGTCGTAAATTCATAAGCGAATCCTCTAAATGTCATTTATATACGTATAAACTTCTATCTGACAATTTCAATCTTCAGTTTTACTTACCAAAGTAACCCTTTATAGAACAAAACAAAAAATATCAATTTCCCTATGTGAAACACAAAACTCGTGGGGGTGTATCGCAATTGGCGACTTCGGTTCGTACCCACATTGCTACACGAGTTGCAATCAAATGGACAGAACTCTGCTTAACAAACTCTACCTTCGACAAGGGTTAGTGTTTTAGCTATGCATGTATGTCGAACTTTAAAGAATATGTCATATTTTTTCAGTTTTCAAGCGATGGATACGCACGAGCTTGTTATGGATATGACTAGTTTTTGAACCGAGGCAGACGACTTATAAACACATCTTGTTGGCAGGGTTTCAACAGTCGCGTTCGAATTCAGTATTTTCCTAATTCTGTTGTTGTTATAACGATCTAGTTTACAAATACAACCTGTCATTGTGTCAAATGCTGTCTGACATGTTTCATAGTAATCGTTAAGCCGATTTTATACACCGATTTTAACAACGAGTTACTTCGTTTACATGTACCTGATCGACCTAATGGGGTGAGTCAGGTTGACAGGGGATGCTTATTCCTCCTAGGCACCTGATTCTCTAGGGGTCGTATTTGCCCAACTCTTATTTTGTGTTCTGTTTAGGAGTTGTAAGATTGATCACTGTACGTTATCTTTGTTTTTCATGTGATTGGTCGCAGGTTTATACATGGGAGTACGACAGGGTACTGGAATGTTTGCCCAACTAACTTGGGTACGAACTGAAATCTATAAAGGGTATATGTTTCTCTCTTAAAGGTCAGCCACGAGATAGTCTTCTGCCTCGCATCCTCCATGCATATATTTACATTCATCCAGGCTTCACAGACCTGTGTTCATCCAAAATGAGAGCATTTCAATCGATATCAAACAAAATATATTTTAATGGTGTATTGTATTCAAACTTGGCTCAAAATGTTTTCGATAAAATGATTTATCTGTTTGACCAATTAATGCACTACAGCAAATATCTACATGTATCTGAAAATAGGTAAAAGGTTCATAACTTCAAAGTGATGCAGAAAAACAAATAGTATTTAAACTGTATTGTTTATTTGACATGCCATGAGTGAGTCAGTGTGCTTCATACTAACTCTCCGTAAGGCTATTAAAGAAAAAAATACTGGTCATACTTATCAAGTAACAAAATCTTTAACTGCAGTTTAACTGTATTGATTAAACCAGACGAGGGGGTGCCAAAGAAATCAGCAGTTTATGACATTTAAATGGGCGATCACGTTCTCGGTATTCTGTAACGGGAAGTCATATTTCATTGGAACTAAGCGCGAATATGATCAAGGACAGTTCCGGATGTAACATACATGCAAACTGTATAATTCAATTTCTCAATTATGGTACAACCAAGTAAACCTATTGACCATTTTGACATCATCCTACTTTACAGATCGTTTTCGATTAAAATATTTCAATGATATACGATAAGATTAGACCGAACATGCAAAAATAAATTGATCGAACATGCAAAGACAAATTGATATACCTTATAAGTTAATATATGCATATCCAGAGTCCTACGACTGTTAACGTTGCAATGCAAAAGCACATTACTTAAAAGAGCATGTACGATATTTTATGTAGATCACTTTAATTTATGCACACTTACAATGACTTGCTTATTAATAACAATCACCGCGCACCACGCACGCACGCACGCACGCACGCACGGCACGCACGACACACACCACACGGACACCACACTACACACACACCACACACACACACACACACACACAGTCTGAGTTTAACTTTCCACAAGTTATCAAGTCTTTCTACGATTTACAAAATCTACAAGTATTAATCTTGCACACAAAGTGTGCAGATATGTTTCTTTAAAAATTCTGCTATTTTTGTAAATTGATCGTGTCTATATCATCAATTTCTTCATTTTCTGTTATTGTGGATGGGATTGATCGTGTTGCAGGATTTTCCTTTTCCCATGTCCGCGACAATTGCCTAAAATAGACAACGACGCAGTTAAAAGGCTAAATTTAAATATACAAATGTACCTAAGTGGTGACACGTGGGTTTACTTACACACGGTCAAAGGACGTTTTTGAAACAAATTTCTGCTCCCTAGATTGCATGTTGAATATGGAAGATGACATGTCTTTCTTTTTGTTGGATTGATTTCTGCAATGAATTACAAACATTTAAAGGGCTGACTATTTTTTTTTCATTCAACACTCGTATTTTTCAGTAAAACAAATACGTATAATATATCAATGTGTACTTACAAATATCGTCTAAAAATGATAACAGATACTACGATGATGGTCAGTACAAGAACTGATATCAGAACACCAGCTATTATCAGAATGGATTCTGAAAATGAAATAAAAACATTTTCATTTTTCAGGCATACTAAGATCTTAGGTTTTGCGTAAAAATGTTTAAGGTTTTACCATCGGTGCTGGTATCCACTTTGACAGAGCACTCGGTCAAGCTCCGTGACTCTCTCCCAGGAGTGGTCGTTCCATCCGGGCATTCCTTACAGGAAAGTTGCCCAGATCGATCTTGGTAAGTCCCAAAATCACACTCAAGGCATTCATCATTTCTGTAATAACGCCCAGGAGCACATGGAACTGCGAAACAAAAACGTGTCTTTTGTAACACAAATGAATATGGATATGAATGAAAATGTGAATAGACATACCATCTTAAAATTACGTACTGCAGTAAAATTTCATCGGGACCATTCCCGTCGGACAAGACACTGTACCATCAGCTAAGGCGCTGTCTGGGTCAATTTTGTAAATGCTACCTTGTATATCTACATCAAGTGTTTGATTTATAGCCATCAATTGTATATCATTCACTGCCGCATAGAGTAATGTGTAACAGGTTTCTGTTCCGTCTGAAATTCAATTGAAAAAATCATGATTACTATCACATTGGACGTTACCATCCATAGAGATCAATGTTTGGTGTAAAATCAAAATTTCCACCCAGCGTCATGCAAATATTCAACCCTTTCTTCCCCTCATCGTTTAAAGTTTGTTCCTAATTACATTTTAACACTTCTACATACTAAGACTGGGTTTTTTATACTACACCCGAGAAAGCAAATATCAAGGTAAAACTCACGGACGGCAGGATCACAAGACAGCGAAACATCAACCCCAGCATTGCTTGGCAATGTAGACCTCTTTTGGCGTCGCTTGCATTCTGTGACTGTTACTCTGTCTAGGAAACATACCCCAGTGGAAACACATTCAATGTTATTGAGTCCAAGTTGAACTGCCTCGGGTATACTTCTGTGTGTATCTTTGTATTTGATTGAGGTGTCACATTGTAGGTCTTTATAAGATGCCACATACGACACTTGCAACTTTTTACTATCTTTTATTTCTAGAAAATAACGAAATTTTGCATCAATTAATATCATATCTCTTCTGATGACTTCCTAATGTAAAAGTAAATAGCTGTGTTTTAAGTATTCCCTACAAAACTATAGTATATAATTGTTTTCATTGTAAAAAGGTACGTCATTTTGCACCAATTCGGAACATCTTACAACTCCTTTTAACTGATGAAACGTTCTGAAATATTCCAAAGGGAAATGTGATATTCATTTTAAATAGGGATTTCATTACGATATATTTGAAACATCAATCAAAACCAGTTTATGGTAGCAAACACAAGCAGCCATGACAAATAGTGTACTAATTTTTCAAGTCTTATTCTGGTTTGACTGTAATGTGTTGGGTGTAATAACACAATTAATCTCTCTAAGCACATTACTTCCACTTTTGGTATATTCAGGAGTCCTTGCTTGCCCTCTTAGTAATTTGTAATTCGTATAGTCTTTTGGCACTACATTGATCACTTTTATAATGTTTTACTTTCATGTTTCGGATTTCCAACATTTCGGTTTGAGCATCACTGAAGAGACATTATTTGTCGAAATGCGCATCTGGTGCATATAAATTGGTACCGTATATGATTTATATTTAAGATATTGATCACTGTTCGTTATCTTCCCCTTTCCACGGTTACAGTATTTCACTGAGAGACATTTCAAGTTTCATGGGTAAGCGTATTTACCGAGCTTCGTCTCGGTAGTTAGGCGTACGCTCGGGGAATTTGCTGATTTCTTCAATAATTTATCTTTAGTTAAATGTAACCGTTTACCTACTAGCACTTTGGAATTAATTAATTTTACAAACCTGAGCAAGAAGGCATTTTCCCATCTGGATTGTCGTCTGTCTGAAAATCCCACAGATAGAATGTGTCTATTCCACAGAAATAATACGGTTTGATTTCGTGATCGAAGTCATATCCAGCAGCACAGTCTATAGTGCAGTTTATATCATCGCTGTCATTTGTGCATGTCCATATTACGTTGTCGAGTTGTTCCAATGAACTGCACTCTGTTTTTAAAACAGAAAAGCCATTATACATTTCTAAGTATGATAAGAGTGATTAAAGTTTAAATAATAATAATGACCTTTAGCTTACCTGGACATTTTGTTTCACTGCATATTCGACTTTCTGTACTGTTTTCTGGACAGTCCAGTCCCCCGTTGTCCGGAGCTGGGTCGTTGCATACTCTAGATCTTTGTTGTGTTCCATTCCCACACGTTACTGAACAGGACGACCACTCACCCCAGTCTCCCCATGACCCGTCAACTGATAAAAAGGATATGCGTCAAATATATTTAATCTTATTGACTGACATGACTATCCATTTTTATTTATTTTACCTATTTGATACAAACCCATTGCTATTTCACACAGTTCTCCTTTATATCCGTATTGACATTGACAGGTATAATTTGCAGCGCCATCTACACAGGTTGCATTGTTTACACATGCGTGGTCAATGCAATCGTCGATATTCTCTTCACATTGGTCACCAGAAAAGCCATAATGACAATGGCATTCATGTCCCCCAAGTAGATCTCTACACTTTCCGTTGAGACAGGGATTTGACAAACAGTCGTTAGCATCTATAATTGTAAGACGAATCCATGGATCGTTTTCCCACATATGTATTATAGATATATCAAGCACGAAAACAGAAAAAAGCAAATCAGAAATGAAAGTAGTTACCGTCACATTCACTCGGTGCTTGTTTGAAAACATTGTCATTCGGCGCAAGTTCAAAAGCTTTCCAGGTAACCAAGTCTCCAAATACACCATTGTTACATTTTTGGGATGTGCTTATAATCATCGGAGAAGTGGTTGAATTCGCATTCCATATGTTTAGTCCTGACACAGTTCCCTGACCTTTAAATAAATTACATTAAAGCATTTTGCATTCGGAAATGTTTATAAGATCCAATGAATATGGGGAATTTATTTTCGTCTTGTGCATACCTTTCAGGGATACCGTCATATTCCCATCAAAGACTACAGCTAAGTATGATTTTGCTTCTATTTTCCCGTCCACATACAGTTCCGTGGAGTCAGTGATATGCTTTATCATATAGGAATGCCATCTGTCATTATCGAAAATATAATTCGTCTTGTTCTCATATCTGAAAAGGGGAAGAACATAAGCATTATTTAGTGTAATATATTCCTTTCTTCCTCAAATATATCACCATTAAATAAATATTTACCCTTGTTTTCCTATCTTAATTTCCGCACCAATAGCCAGATAGAGAGTTAATATTCCGGTGTCAACGTTGGCAATTTCAACTCTAAATTCATTGCCTGTAGATATTTCTCTCTGAAGCCAAAACGTGATAATGGTGTCTATAGATAATTGAACAGCAAAGTCGGTTGAAGCTTCACTTCCAACTTCCGTCATGCGCAGGTCAAAATCTGAGTGATATAGAATGAACAATACATTCTAATGGTGACAACTTGCACATTTCATTGAACGATTTTTTTATCAAAACAGCAATGTGCTTTGTGTTTGGTTGATGGTCTCAGCTTAAATTGTTTATGGATTGCTGTATGAATCCTTTACCTTGGCATTGTGTAAGGCTTGTTGATCCCTCCTCTGTTGTAGATTTTGACCCTGGACACGGAGTACATTGAGATGCACCATATGAATCACTGAACGTTCCAATCGTGCAAAGAGAACACTCAGGTGTACCATTCGGAGACCACGAGCCTGGTTCACACCCCTCTAACAAATTTACAGTCATTGATAATTATACTGGTTTAAATCTACAACATCATAATTCAACCATCAACAGTAATACTAACCTTCACACTGTGAAAGGAATGTACCCCCGTTGTTTTCGTGGTTTGACTCAATGGACAAGACAGGCAATAAGACTGCCCGGGGGAAGTTTGATATTTTCCGCGTGAGCACATTTCACATGTTAGTGTCACATTGTTATAAAATGTTCCTGCCGGGCCATTCCTAATATATATATATATATATATAATAATATTATATATATATATATATATATTATATATAATAATATATATATAGTATATATATAGAGAGAGAAAGAGAAGTGAGAGAGAGAGAGAGAGAGAGAAGAGAGAGAAGAGAGAGAGAGAGAGAGAGAGAGAGGAGAGAGAGAGAGAGATTATTTCTTGAAAAAAACTTACCACAAGAAGTAGTTTTATAGGACGGTATTGTATTTTCTGGACATTCTAACACAACATCGAGATTGTCTATGTCTGTTGCTTCCATGAGAGCGGTTTCACTGATGTTGAAATCTAAAATCCAGCTGTTTTAGCTTCATTGAATATTTTCTATGATTTCAGACTGGTGTCGTCTAAAGTCTGCAAACGATTCCTTAAACGTTTGCGTCATCAAATTCACTGCAAATGTCAAAGTCGATACGCATTGTCCATCAATCGAACGCTTCCTGCGCGTAATGTTTGACCACATTTAACCTGAAACGTAACAACAGAATAACTTCTTCAAGATAAATAAATGAAAAAATAATATGTTGGTAAAGATAATGGTTTGGCCAGTTGAGAATGATATATTTTAGATCTAGAATTATATACTTAGGCGGAGATTTCCATCAACCCTATGCACGTCACCTGTACGTTTCCACTTTACGTCTTTTGCGTGAATCAGGGCATGCATCTTTACACGACGCGGATAAGCGTTTGGATGAATTTTTCCTTGATTTGATCTTGGACAGACGGATCTGTTACAGTCCCCAGTAAAATAAATATGTCGCAGACATCGGAATTCTCCCCTTATCGGCAATCTGTTGTCTCTACATTATACATAAAAAATTCTATGTTGGTATGGATTATGAAACTCTCGATTACAGCTCAAAAAAAAAAAAAAAAAAAAAAGAAAAATAGATTAAGAGGAAGTCGACATTTTACATGTTTACAAAATCCCTGTTCAGAACGTTATTGAAAGTATTCCTAACATCAAAACCTGAAGAACAGTAATCAATCTGGTAAATCCTATTAAGAATACAATAATGAGAGTCCAGTTACCACGGACCCCTGGAAACGCCATAGGTCAGATCAGGTGATTCTGGTCAACAGGTCAATCCGTAGTTATGATGATATGGTGTAGCATTTGGAATGAAGCACTTCAGATAGCATTCAACATACCGATATGTTGTAATTGCGAATGAGATTATAACGGCCATACAATTTTAGAAATGCCGACGTTGAATGAGGCTATTCAGATCTCTGTTCCATATATAGATTTGTCAGTAGCCTGTCTGGCTATTGAAATCTCTGTTCCATATATTCATTTGACAGTAGCCTGTCTGGTTGAAAAATTAATCATAAGCAGAATATGCTCTCGTTTATTACCCAAGCTGAGAGACATAATTACCATATGAAGGTTATAGCGGAATATTTCTTTCAAAAGTTGACGATAGAGAAGTTGAAGTCATTCTGTTTGTCATAAAAAGATTGGTCATGTTCGGTTAAAAGCCAATCTTCATTACATGATTTGAATAAAATATCTTCTATGATGATTGATCCAGAATACTAACCTGCGCACAGTATTCTGGAAGGGGAAGAGACCCGGCTGGCAACCATTGACCACTATCACCACACTACAAGCATATTCAAAAGCTCTGCCCAAGTTGTACGTCATTATCCTGATTTGCAAAGCATATGGCAAAATTTTCTCCAACCGAGCCAATAATCACAAGCGAGGGCACCATTCGGGGGGACGTTTGGTTCTTCGATACATTTCTGGATCACTTGTTGAAAAAACATGAAATGTTACAGGATAATTTGATAAGCTGTGCAAAATTTTCAAACTCGATCGAGATAAAAAATCATAATCTTACAGGAATTCATACCTTGACAATAGGGTTGCCTGTCACCCCATGTCCAATATCCATAGTTACCACTGCTATTCTTTTCGCAGACTACGATTTTAGACCCATGGCGCACTGATCCGGAATCACAGTTGAACTCGCACTGACTCCCGTATTTTGTCCCCCAAGGACATGCAACAC
The DNA here is from genome assembly GCA_903981925.1 of Ostrea lurida. Taxonomy (NCBI): domain Eukaryota; kingdom Metazoa; phylum Mollusca; class Bivalvia; order Ostreida; family Ostreidae; genus Ostrea; species Ostrea lurida. The sequence goes on from CAJDSM010020484.1 coordinate 27,890, forward strand.
TCAGTAAAGGCGTAGGGTATACAACAGGACACTTCAAAACTGTATGTAAAATGAAAAATCCTAAGTCAAATATTACGTACGGGCGTTGTCAGTACAATTTTATCTGTAACCAAGTTGTGATATTGTTCGATTTTCCTTCTCAATAGATCCGTAAAATATAATTTTGAAATTCTTATTCATAAAATTGAAAAAAACTTGAGGAAAACATAATTCTAGCGTTCTAGGGCACTATAAATACCTTTCATGACAACATCAGTTTGACACATTTGCGCGTGGTTCCCTGCTGCATCCGTAGCTTTGTATATAATTTTATAACTTCCTGCTGGGATTCTGTCGCCTGGCGATACACTTCCTACCTTTACAACATTAACAACACCGTCATGGTTATCCACGGCGGTAGGTTCTGTCCATGTTACCACACCAGTAGTAGAATTTCTTTCTGCAAAGGCATACACCGTGTGTATGCAGCCCTGCAGCTTGGGAGGGTCGATATCTGCGTTGGATTATATGAAATATTAAACTGTGTTGTCTAAAAGATACCTTGATATACAATGTTTTTCAAAACAGTTTGCTTTGAGGTCTGATAAATATACCTGTGCAAGTAGGTTCCGCTCCTCGCCACGAACCATACGCGGTACAGACTCGAACACGTGACAAACCAGGGGTAATGTCATATCCGGAAGAGCAAGCATATGTGCAAATGCTGCGAAATTTGTTACCATCAGTGCATGCGTAATTCAGATTTCCAACAGCTGGTGGAAGACCCGGACATGTTATCTCTGTGAAGTATAGAAGCATTTCATTCATATTCTGGCATGATATAACAATTCCATTAAGAAAATATCAACTTACTTTCGCAGTTTGGAGCGATATAATTCCAACGTCCAGTTACAAGACACTCCAGCTGAGGGTTCCCTACTCGTTGGTATCCAGGGTAACAGCCAAAACGACAAGTCGCTCCATACCTGGCATCGTCACTGGATTGGACACATCGAAATACCCAATTAGCAACTCCGAGACGGCCATGAGGCAACGGACAACTTTTCAAGAAAACAAAAAATGGAGATTTCTATTTGATGATCAGAATAGACAACGCTTTAGTGTAGATGAAATACCTGTGACGGTGATGGTAAAGGTACATCTTGCCATGTTTCCACTTCGGTCTCGAGCATAGTATCCGACAGTAGTCACACCAGAGCTGAAGTAACTTCCGGATGCTTTTCCTTCCCTCGTTGGACTATTGAGTTTACAATTTAAGTAATTGTTTTAATCGCTTTTACAAATAATGCCCAAGTTTATCATTATCAAATTAAGAAAAAACTGAAATGCCTTTTATATTGTTTGCATACCAATATTCCACTTTTGAATTGTATTGTGACTTCATGTAAAGATGATAAATTATTAACTCAGTGAAAATAACTCCAATGAGAAAGATTGAAACCAGTATATATTTGCATGTACTAACGTGATTCCTCCATCTCGTCCAGTCATGTTGCCGTTGGCGTCTACACCATGTAACTATGCCCTGGTCTGTAATTTCTTGCATTTTTGTGTATGTTCCTTTGGGAGCTAATTCAAGGGTTGTGTGGTGTGTTATCTCCTGCAAAAATTCAAAGATTATTGGTAACTTGAATCTTTCACCATCATTTGGAATTTTTCGAAAATCAAACACATGAATAACTTTTCAAATAGATAGTTACAATAACATTATTTTTGTCGTTAGGATTTCTTAATTTCAGATTAACTGTGTTAAATTTAACATTGGAATTGAAATTTACTATGTCTAGAGCATCCAAACAAGCAGCGGAAGAATCTAC
>CAJDSM010020485.1:4930-15323 GCA_903981925.1 Ostrea lurida
CAGGCTGGCTTAAAGACCCCCCCCCCCTCCCCCCGAAGTTTCAATGCCTAAATAAGACAGTCAACAGAATTCAAAATTAAAACAAGAATGTAGGCACATTGAAGCAACGAATGAGTTTCCCTGTTTGAAATTCATTGTTGCTCCGGTATGTTTTGTTTGAAGTTAGAAACTTAAGCAGCCATAAATCCCCAGCAATTCAATTTCTCGTCTTTGCATGGGTCTTTGTCTTGTGTAATATATTCACCAGAAGAGCTTCAGAGCACTTTTAGATTATCAATTAATCTAGATAGATCTGCTAAAAAAAATTAGCTACAAATTTTATTTTGCTGTAAAAATGTGCTATTATAACAGTGTTATATATAGTCACATATTTTAAAGTAGAGGTATTGTTATGGTGCCAAAATATGTAAGAAATATATTATTCTTTGTTCTTTTATCAACTGTATGTTAGCTTGAAGTATATCCAGATTAGAATGAGTCCTGTCCCATAACAAGTTTTATTTTAATTTTTAAGTTAATGACTCTATACTAAAACTGCAGTTTTTGCTACAATATATGCATTGCCAAAATTTGGAACTCCGAATGCCATGACTTTATTACACATGCCGTACTAGCTATGCAACTTTCATTGATAATAATTTTCATTGGTGTGGAAGTTATTCCTCCTAAACAGAAACGGCTTTTCACGTTTTACTGATTGCATGTGTATCGATTTAAGTGTCCAAATTATCATCAAATTTATATAAATCATATATACCTATAGGCCTCCAATACAAAAAAATCTCTTTAGTTTCATCATACCCTCCAAGAATACATTGCCTTGATCCAATGCACCTGCAACATTGTAAACTCATACAAAATGTTTCTACTCATCCCAGAGCTGAAAATTGGATGGTGGGTGATGGGGTCTATAATTTTGCAGTACAAAGGTGAAAATGATATACCTGGATTACAACTGGATACCAACTTTACGCTTGATTTACAATACTTGATATCTATCAGATTTATATTCATTAATTTAGAATCTAGGTCTATTATGTGTATGTGTGTGTAAATGTATATACATACATGTACCATATTAATCTATTTTTCAATTTCCATTTAATACAGACAATTTTAAAGGTATTATATTTATCTGGTAAATTATGTATAACAATTAAGAGCAATTAATCAGAGATTTCTGACCTCCGTCATGGTTAAAGTCTTCTGGATCCAGGATACGGATCAGACCAAATCGCCATCATTAAATTTAATGTGTTAATTCTTCCCTATAGACCAATATACATCTGTGTACCAATTTTTAAAGCGATCTGACCATTATTTTTTTGCATGAAGTTGCTAACAGACAAATGAATCTTCATCAGAAATGTCTGACCTCTGGTTACAAGTTTTCTGGATCCAGGACCTGAATCCGGATCTCCACCAAAAATCTGGATCCGGATCATCACCAAAATTTATAATACCGTATTCGTCCTATTGAGCGCTGGGTGGCTTGGAATTGAAAAGGGGGGTTATTAGTGCTGTCTGTGTGAATGTGTATTGTGTAAAACTTATGTAAACCATAAAATTTATTTGAACATACATTTTTAACTGCATCCAATGATGCCAACATCGGTGGACTTGAGATACACTAACCATTGTATTATGAAATTAGAATGCAGTACCAAATTGCAAGAAATAAAAGCTCTGCTGTAACGTAAGTTTTACTGAAGGAGGGGGCCTTATTCTTGGAGGATTGAGGAAGGTTCCGGGGCGCTCTAGGGAGAGGGGCGCAATAGGAGAATACGGTAGGTCTTCTAAAATTAGACCAATTTTAGGTACATCAGTGTACCAATTTTAAACGATTGGATGACCATTAGTTTGGATGAAGAACTGAAATTTTACAACCTCTTGGCAGAAGTAATAAGTCCACAATCCATAGTTTCTATATATAGACATTAATGCATGCATAGGTTAGGATAGCTTGCAAATAATGTGCCCTCTCCCTTTTGTTGGGGGTGGGGGGGGGGGGGGCTTCCCGTATGTCAGATCAAAAAACAATCAGAGAGGGCTACATTATTGCAGCTATGTTAGGCACTACACTTAGAGAGATGCAAAAAGTATAAATTTGGTCAGTCCCCTCCCCCCTTCCCGATTCCATTGAATCAATGCAAAATGGCACGTCTAATAATTGATCTTACCACTTTGATAAACATTTATTAATGCAAGATATATAAAAGGATGTAATGTGTAGCGGTCACCCATCCAGGTGCTGACCACGCTCGCCGTTGCTTAACTTGCGTGATCAAGAGAGAGACTCTACCACATCGCCAGAAAAGCTAGCTCCCTAGCGAGGCAGTATAAGTTCCTTATATACTGTCCGCTACACTTCCTCCGCTCGGGGAAGCTTCGCATGGCTCCTCTCTGAAGTTTTGGCACCTGTTCAGCAACGACACCCGCCGTTCCCGACGACATCCACCGTCGTCCCCCGGACGAAACCACGTCCGTACTCCAGAACTCCGAAGAGACTCTACCTGACCCAGGTCTCCCGCCAAACATCAGGGTCACTACGCTGCCACCAATTTTGTAACGTGTAGCGGTCATCCATCCAGGTGCTGACCACGCTCGCCGTTGCTTAACTTGCGTGATCAAGAGAGAGACTCTACCACATCGCCAGAAAAGCTAGCTCCCTAGCGAGGCAGTATAAGTTACTTATATACTGTCCGCTACATAAGTTTTGTACTCAAAATCTAATGTATTCCGTATAATTTCTGAAATACGATAAATTATCATATAAACCTAAATGTGACATTTATGTGGTAAAATATCTATATAAAATACAATAAACAGTGATGAAATCACACTGTCAATGACCGAGTGTCGTTGTGTTAATATCGTGGGTGGGAAAAATACATGTGATCAAATACTTTTTACCTGTCTCTGTTCTTTATATACAGTCTATAATCTATTAAGTACATTTCACCTTAACATACTGTTCCCATACTTACTAACACTGACTGAAGAAAGAGGGCACACCGGGAGAGTATCAGTAATCCATAGCATAGTCACAAGTAAGAAAATTCGGATTTAATCTCGCGACAGATTATTGACGTCACCATTAGCAACTTAAAGGATCGGGGTAAAAGTAGTGCACAATATGATTTTAATATAATTCGGAGTATTTTCAGGATTTTTCGCTTTTGATCTTATTACAAATGATGAATTTACAAGCAACCAATTAAGTGTATCCTTCTACAAAGGTTCACCGGTGAATATACTACTATAGTGCCCGGTGGCGGATCTTAATGGGGTATCTTAATGTGTGGCATGCCGTTTTTACATTTATTCCTCTTTAAAGATACATGTATCTCATAAATTTTATAAGATATTTTATGAAAGTTATAAGATTCTTCTGAAGTTTACGAGGTGTAAAGGCGAAGATAACAATCTCGCAAGTCCCAAATATAAATACAAAAACAGGAGTTGGACACACCAGGGGGTAAGATCTGGTGCCTAGGAGGAGTAGGCATCCCCTGTTGACCGGTCAAACCCTTTTATCCTTTATATAAGATATTAGATATAATGGCATACGGCTTATATTTTTTTCTTTAAATAAGATATCTCATTGAATATATGAGATAACTTATTAGATAATCCCATAAACTTTATAAGATATTTTATAAAAGTCAAAGTTTATATAAGATATCTCATCTATTTTATAAGATATCTCATTTATAAACTTTTTGAGATATCTTTTTAAAATAATCAACCAATCAAATAATATAAGAAGTCTTATATAGTGAATGGGGTGTCTTATAAAACATATAAGAAGATATCAGTAGCATAGAGCGATTCATTTTGATCCACGGTTAACGTTTGCTCGTTGGGTCGAGAGGTATGCCAAGTGGGCGGCCCTAAGGGAAGGAACCAATCAGAAATCCGGAAGGGATAAAATGGACCAATCAGAATTGAGAGGGAATGATAGAGTGCCAGGCTCAAAGAAATATCACGTGATAAAAGAGGTACCCGAGAGGAGAGTATCAAATTATCCTAATTAAAAAATCCCCCTGACATTGGGGTCCCTCCGCGAAGTATGGAACACGCCGAAATCAGGAAATCACTAATCTTTGACATGAATTGGAAATTGACGGAACGTACACAGGTCTCAGGAAGTCACTAATCCTTTGAGCAACATATGTATTGAGCTAACGTAAACAATTAGGAACGAATAAATATGTACAATAAAGTGACATTGTTAATTCTGGTTTTGACATTTGATAGAGATAACTGGAAAGTGATAGATAATGATTGATAATGTAAAACCACTTGTGACTGTAGTGTAACCTAGGTATTTGACCCAAACTCGACATGCATTACGGACATGAATCGGAAATTGACCAATCAAGAGGATAACACAGTTGTTACATAATCCGTCAAACAATCAAGTTCACTTTTGCACATTGGGTCGAGAGGTATGCCAAGGGGGAGGCCGGGCCCAAGGGAAGGAACCAATCAGAAATCCGGAAGGGATAAAACGGACCAATCAGAATTGAGAGGGAATGATAGAGTGTCAGATTCAAAGAAATATCAAGTGATGAAAGGGGTACCCGAGAGGAGAGTATCAAATTATTCTAATTAAAAATTTCCCCTTACACTGGGGTCCCTCCGCGAAGTATGGAACACGCCGAAATCAGGAAATCACTAATCTTTGACATGAATTGGAAATTGACGGAACGTACACAGGTCTCAGGAAGTCACTAATCAATCAACTGGGATATATACACACCATATCTATAAGCAGGCGATTGGATTTCAGCTTCTCCATCGTCAACTTCCCAGAGCATTGGGAAACTGCATTACACGATACAGTTCTCCATACTGATGCTCTGTGCCAAATATCAGGAAGCTGATATATGTGGTTCCTGAGAAAAAAGTGACGGAAATTTCTCCATGTTAAAAATATTCTAAGTTGCGTCAAACAGGAAGTTGACATGCGGCAGCTTGGAAACTGCGTTACACGATACAGTTCTCCATACTGATACTCTGTGCCAAATATCAGGAAGCTGGCCTGTGTGGTTCCTGAGAAAAATGTGACAGAAAATTTTGTGACGCCGACGGCAGACGACTATAGTAATCCCTATATATGTCGCCTCCACTATAACGCAGACAGGCGACACATGCAACAAGTTGTTGTTGCAGGGGTTTCAACAGCCACGCGTTTAATTAAAGACAGCATTTCGTAAATTCTATGGTCGTTACAACAATTTAGTTTACCAGTATGACCTACCATTGAGTCAAATGCTGTCTGATGTGTTTCATAGTCCATGTAGCCATTGTTAAGCCGTTTTCCACATGTATAGTATACTGATTTGACTACGGATTGCTCCGTTTATGGGCTCACGGCGGGTGTGACCGGTCAACAGGGGATGCTTATACTCGATCCTCTTAGGCACCTGATCCCACCTTTGGTGTGTCCAGGGGTCCGTGTTTTCCCAACTCTTATTTTTGTATTATATTTGGGACTTGCGAGATTGATCACTGTTCGTTATCTTTGCCTTTACATAGAAAGGGAAAGTTGACAATTGCAAAGTTAGTCATCACGCTTATCATATAATGTATAAGTAGTTGTCAATTAATTGTTTTACAGGAAGATTCCTTTTCTTTAAATTAAATATATTTAAAACGTCAAATGTCTGTGGAATACAGAAAGCATGCGCGTATTCATATTGTACGGTACTACCTAAGGACGCGCGCATCAATGATATACCAATTTTTTATGCCCCCGCCATAAAATGGCCGGGGGCATATAGTGTTACCCTGTCCTGTCATTCCGTCATCATTTGGTTTCCGTTCATTATCTCTGCAACGGTTCAACACATTCAACTCAAATTTGGTATATGGATATGTCACAGGAATATGCAGGTCAAGTTCGAAAGTTGGTCATGGTCCGATGATTTTGACAGAGTTAGCCCTCTGAACTTAGAAAAAAATCAGAAATTTTCCGTTTCCTTCAATTATCTCTGCAACGGTTGCACACATTCAACTCAAATTTGATGTATGGATACGCCACAGTTCAATGCATTTTGAAAAACTTTCAATTTCACCCTTACGAATTCCTTCATTAGACTTCAGTGTAGGCGGGGGCATTCGTGTTCGCACCGACACATCTAGTTCACATAAAATTTATTTGCATTCTGTCTTGTTTCTACAAAATATTGGGGTATATTACCATGATGTCTGTTTTAGAGGTAGCATATTTATTATTTTGATAGTTCCCAGTTGATGCAAGTAAAGTGAGTTAATGAACATTGCTGTAGCAAAGAATGAGAGAAAAGCTTTAGAAAAACCGGGTATCGAGCCCCTTACCATTCCATTACTATATATAGTTAGTTGATAAAACCACTGGGCTACCCAGTATTCTCTTAGAGAAGTGGACAGGCATGGGTGTAGGCTATGCCTGTCCACTTCTCTAAAGAGAATAGGCTACCCAGGTGATACACAGTATAGTAATATTACTAGAGCATATTTAGGAAATTATACTATTGAGGGGGGGGGAGGGTATAGAGAAAACTTCGCGCATGTCCTTTAAAAGCTTGTAACCTTTGAATTTACCATACTGTCAATTATACATGTATATCGCCTCACATATACTCAACAAACTTTGATTGTTTAGAACAGGAAGACGTTAATTTCTGCACAAATTATCACGTTTTCGTCTGTACAGTTACGCCGACATGCATAAATCACGTTTTCCTTTACCTATAATGTCAGTATGCTTAAATTATCACGTACGTTTTTCATTATGGCTTATCATCTCCTAAACCCCAAAATAGCTAACATTACAACCAACAAATTAGAATGCAGACTTAAGGAGGAATTGTACTTGTGGAAATCAAAAGACTTACGGTACCCCCCCCCCCTTTTTTATTTTTATTTTTTAATGTTGAATTCCTTGGGTATTTCGGGTGTATACTTTTGATAAAATGTGTAATTTCAGAGTGTATTTACTTTTACCAGAGATGCCATACTATAACATTTGGACAAGTTACAAAATCAGACCATCCTCCAGTTCTCCTTAAATTGGAACCGACTGATTTTGAACATGGAAAGGCCTCTAGAAATTTAATGACCCTCTCCTGATAGAACCAGAATACATTGAATTTATAAACAATTACACAGACCAAATTAAAATACAATATGTCTTGCCAATATCACAATAGCGTCTTCTTACAGGCGCTCCGGGAGAGTCGGGATCCAACTCTTCCTCTCGCAAGGGGGGGGGGGGGCAATATGGTAGTGTTATACAATGCTCTGGTTAGTGAGTTACTCTGTGTCAGTCAGAAATTTCTTTCTCCACCTCCGAACTGTCTCATAAGATATCTTATCAGCCCCACCCCAATTAAAATCAATACTGACTCTGCATTACAGAATGACCAAGTTTTGTGCGAACTTTTAAATATCGATCAGCTCTATTTTTGTTTTCAATAATCTCAACCCTTTTCCCAACAACAGTGGTCAACGACTGGTTCTATCGAAATTGCTATAAGTTTAAAAGTATGTGGAGCTGAAGGCTCGTGTTTATCCGTTGGAAAGGTATTGAACAGAGCTATTCAAGATTATCATCATCCACAAAATCGTGGAATGCGTTATCCATGGTTATCGCGCTGTGGTACAATACACATTACATATCGAACAGTCTTTGTAATGCATTCTAACTGCCTGTATATGGACCATAAAGCCCCTTGGTATTAGCCTGAATTTCACAATTTTGGTAAAGGCTTCTTTTCTTGTTATTAGAAGTTTGATGCATTTGCAGTATACTGATCATGAAGCCCACTCCCTAGCATTATAACTCCGATCCAGGGGGCCACGACTTCCACGATTTTGGTAAAGGGTTTTCCCCTTATTTTTCTTTCCTTGAAAAAAAATCCCAAACTTAAATCTGAGTTGTCTTTTATTTGAGCAGCCAAAATTTGAAGCCTCAGGTGTCAAGAAAATAATTTTTGTGACTGTATGAAGAATAAAATCCAATCAAGCACCAGAACCCCATGACCCAGGGACAATGACTCAGAGTCCACGAAAACCTGAGGTATGGACCATGAACTCCCTGATCCAGGGACCATGAACTTATGTTAGGGACCACACATCTGACTTAGTGACTATGAACTTAGGGACGTACCACAAACACCCCGACTCATGGGACACCCCCCCCCCCAAATATAGGGACCATGAACCCCCAAACCTATGGAAAATAATTCTTCCCCAAGTTAGGGACCTTCAACACTCCAACTTCGGACCCACAACTCCATCCTCCCAACTTTGGGGACCACAAACCCTTCGACTTAGGGACCAATGTATCCCCTAACTCAAGGACCAAGAACTCCCTGACTTAGAGACCACGACCAACCAAACTAGGGACCACATACACCAGGACATAGCCCCCCCCCACTATTGGGGCCACAAACCCCTGATTGAACTGTAACTCCTGACCTAGGGACCAATGACCCCCAACTTAAGGACCTGCCCCCCCCCCACCCCCCGACACTTACTGACCATGCATGATGGGCATGCCGACTTAAGGATCACAACCCCAACTTTGGACACCAAGACCCCTGCACGGGTCGGGATTCACAATGTTGGTATACAGTACTTCTTCACAATACAAGCGATGAAGACGTTGAAATATTAACACAGTGAGCCAATAATTCCAGTGTCTTGGTAACAGATTTCTTGGCACAGGGGCAGTGAATTTCACAGATTTTGGTACAGGAATCCTTTCTTATTCTAACTATACATATATATCTGTCTAGCTTTCTCATCCTATCACTATACATATATATTTGTCTGCTAGATGTTTCCCAGGAGATTTTGAACCAATTCCATAATTCATCAAAGTTTGGACCCCACTTCTCAGGCCACTGGTGATGCAGTGTCCCTAAACTTCACAATTCTAATTCCCCTAGGACCGTTATTATAGTTTTGGTACAGGTCCATTTACATTGGGAAAATTATTGATCTCTTTGGTCAGATTTGGATATTTATTTTTTATTATGATAAAAATTGAAGAAAGTTTATTTTTATTCAAAGTATTTCAAATTTCTTTCTGAGTCATTGTTTATTAGCAAGAAATGAAACTGCAATCTGGATCAAATGTCAGATTGAATGCATCTTTCTTACATTGTATCAAAATTGGGATTTAGTTGACATAAAATTGTGAAAATATTGTTTATTTTCCAATTAGGATGGGTCCTTTTATCGGACCCAAATCAGGGAGANAAATGGGTCCTTTTATCGAACCCAAATCAGGAGATTAACAGCCCTGTTCCCAATAGATGCTCCATAACTTTGACAAATGATGACCAGGTACCTTCTGAGAAATAGTTGATTGCATTAATGTATAATCTTAATGTATGAAGAACAACGGAGAACCACTAAATAAAATAGGTCACCCGAGTGACCGAAAGTGATCTGAAGGATCCAAAATTAGGTTTGCATGGTATTGAATTGACCAATTAAAGTTCAATCTGTCATTCTGTAAGGAATGTATACCCCAAATCATTACCCTTCTTACATAGATAGCGATAGCTCACTCATAGGATTACCAGAAATGTCTACTTTGATGTTATCGATAGGAATCTCAGATCACCATCTTGTCTTACAATGTTATACAGGAGAAATCTCCTGTAACATGGCGTGTGTGTGTGTTTGCTAACATATAAAAGACAAACTAATATTTCTACACTAAATCACAATTTTTTAATTGCCTCATTATGACAAATATATTCGATTACCATACAACAAAGGTTCCTTCATTTGATTCTACCTGTATTTGAAATTATACAAAGGTAAGGTGAATCTAATATGAATACAAGAGTTTACAAATTTATAATTGATATGCTCTCCCTCTAAGTATATAAAAGAAAAAATATCAGGTATGCATTCCCCAGAAATCTCTCCCTTCCTCCCTCACACAAATCTGTATAGTGAGGACAATCTTACTGGTAATATCTTAGGTTAACTGTACAGGCATGTGAAAACAAATCCAATTGAGAAAGAGAGAAAAAAAAGGGTTTAAAGAGAGAATTCAGTATGGACATATCCCCAAACCACTTGTCCCATCTAGCCTAGGTAAACATCTTTCATATTATGTGGGCACATTAAAGGGGACATAACTAAAGGACAGAATTTTTGAATACCATTGCTTCTATCTTGTACATAGAGTTCCATACACAAACACACACAGTCGCTCTCCACAACCTCAGTATGCGAGGGGGTGATAAGAATAATTCTAACACTCGCGCCAAAACTTCATATAAGTTTAGGCCAAACATTTTTGAGTTACTCCCCTTTTTAATTAAATAAAGTTCCTTAACTCAGAAACGGAAAATCAGAAATTTAAAAAAATCGAAAGGGA